>VXAV01007778.1:0-30266 GCA_013399715.1 Alectura lathami | reverse complement strand
TCCCCCCCACCTTTTTTTTTTTTTATAGTAGTCTCCAAGGAGTTCAGAGCTCCCTGCGTCATCTTGGGCAGAAGAAGCCACTGTGACCTCATCCACAATGGCAAATTTGGTTCAGATTCCAGGTTTTTTTCACATTCAGCAGGTTTCCTTTTGACCACAAATGCTTGCTGCAGAGGACAAGTGGAAGGGATGGGATGGGGCTGTAGCAATCTCACAGTCCCATGCTCCTCCAGAGCTGTGGGGGTTTCTTATTTCTTTAGAGAAGTTCCCTTCCCCCATAGCAACACTTTCCCTGCTCAGACCCTTGCTGTGCTGTGTTCACTTTTCCCCACCATTGAGAACCAAGCAAACCAATGCAGTCCTTTGGCAGAATTGAAAAATAAAGGAAAACTTTCTTAATATCCCATTAAAGACCAAGGCAAGACTGCCTGGCTGAATTTATTTTTTTTTTTTCTGAATTTTTTTTCTTCTTGGTTGTCTGCGAGGAAGCTTTTGGAGCGAGGAAGGATTTCAATAATTACCTTCCGATTCTGGCCCCGATACGGTACCCTATCCCCAAAGCGCAGGCCCTGCTCGCCTGCCCTTCATCTGAAACTCCAAGGGAAGCAGTTTAACATGAAGCCACATTGATATTCAAATAGATTATCATGCAGGCAAATGGAGGTAGCATTCCAGCCAGCAGCGTGTGAAAGAGCAACTAATGGATTAGTATTTATGGTCGAGTACAATCCACATTTTAGGATAGTGCATCTGGAAGGGACATATGATGATCATTTTTTTCAGCCTCCCTCCATCCCCATTTCACTCATCCCACTTCTCTGTCTTCTCTGCATCTCCCTCGTCCTCTCTGGACAGGATACAGCAGCCTCCTGGCACCACTGAGCTTGGCAAAATTGATGACAGGACTTAAGGATCCATTAGAAAAACAAATTCTTAAACAGTGTCTTCTAAAATCAATCACTTTTACCTTTAGTGGGATTTATCGCTAGCCTGCCTGCCCCTTGTTGCAAAGATTCATGTCTCCCAAGAAGAAAAAATGACTGAGTGGCTACACTCAAGGCTGGAGGCACTGGACTCCTCTTTCTCCCCTACTGAGGTTTTTTTTGGGTGCAGGCGAGGGCAGAGCTTCTAACAGGGATGCAATCCATCCCTCAGCTGAGTTCCCAGGTCTGGGGATGGTGAGCAGCAGTGCTCAGGAATGGGGAGTGACCTGCTGCAAAGATAAATAGAGAGAGAGGCATATAACAACTGAACATTAGGGTGGGATGATTAGGAGCATCTCTTTCAGAGTGATGGCTTTCCTGAATTAATTCCTGCTTGCAGCAGAGCTGTTCTTTTATATCATACATATCCTGATGCGAAATTTCAAGATGTCTGCAAGAGGTGCAAAGCACAACATGACAGATCATTGGGGAAGAAAGACAACCAGTTACCTAGAGAAGGAAGGGTCAGAGAAGAAAGACGTACACTGGGTACCATGTGTCTTGCACAGAGTGGAAATTTCTCCAAACACAGAGACACACAAAATAGAGGGGAAAAATACAGAGGCACACACAGTAGAGGGGAAAATCCTCCTTCAGCAGCAGAGAACAGCCCAGTCTAGATGCTGGGATGACCATGACTTGCATCCCATATTGTGGGTGCATTTCCTTAGGCTGTGGCTCTTACTTCACACTCATGTGGGCTGTACTTCCACTGACATGTCTGGATACCTGCTGGAAGAAAGGGAGATGTGGCCATTGAGCACCAAGGAAACCAAGCCAGCATGACAAGCATCTTCTGAGGTCTCTTTCTAGCTAAGTATTTCAAAAGGTTTAGAATTTCACATCGCTGGGGAGGGAGAGAGTCTTGTTGAAGGGTTTCTCCCCTTAAAATGTGTTATTTAGTGATCAGAGAAGTAGTAGCAATATCTCTTTGCAATGACCTTTATTTAACAAAGTATATTAAATTTAGCAAATGCATGACCTATGCTTTAGGGGCTGTATTGGCTCCAGGGCTCCCTGGTTGCTCTTTACACTGAACTCACTTGTAGGAGAAATCATAGGGAAAACTCACCGGAAGCTTTTCCCCAGGTGAGCCCTCTTTCTCGCACCTAACCCAAGCTGGCACAGGTGAGAGGCAAATCCAGACCATGGTTTTAAACTCAGAACACTTCACAGGGTCTTGTCTCCTCACCTGGATCCGATCCAGCCCAGCTCAGGCAGTCTGGAATTGCTGGATGACTTGAAAGCAGAGGAAGATGAAAAGCCATAAACAGTGAAGAAGATGGGTAGAGATAGGAGAGGCAAGTCAGAGCCTCCTCAGCCCTGGGTCTCTGAGTATTCTCCCTATCTTAGCTTCAGGGACGGGAGGGGATGATGCCAGAACATTAGTAAATTCAGAGGGAAGCTCATAATTCCTATTGATTCCCGACCAGCCAGTGCGAGGTGTATAAAAATGCTTGTTCTATCATTTAGAAAAATGGCAATGTTATGATAGAACTGATTGATTTTCCTCTTTAGGAATATTCATAAACACTGGTTCCAAGAACTGATAAATCTCGCTTCCCCTGTGCAGAGTAAATCACTCCCTAGTGCTTCCCAGAGTGCCAGGGGCAAGGGAGGTTGTTATTTCTAATTCCCTTCAAAGCAGTTGCAGATGGGGACAGTCCTGGGACAGGGGGGCTTGGTGATCAGATTACCCGCAGCCCACCATGGCCAGACTCTCCTTCCATGGGATCTTTTAAAACTCATTATACCTCTGGCTGATGTACACTGATGAAACAGGCTCAAGAGCTCCCGCCTTGGCTAAGAATGTCTGCTTTGAGCCACTTTGGACATCCATACCTCCTGCTCAGAAAGGGCAGCAAATAATACTCCTCTCCAGGAGAGCCTCCTTGAGCCCTTCCAGAGGACACTGGGCACAAATCTGACCTCCACCTCCCACTCCTTGTACAGGTTAGCTGACCCCATTTGAGACCTGGCATGGAGTCCCTGGGCAGGAAAAGACCCAATGGAGCCAAGATTAATGTTCATTCCCATTGAAGCCTTCTCTGCTTTTAAGAGAGAAATCCATGAAGAATTCATCCCAACCCAATCCTGGAAATGTCTGGCCACAAAGTCTGATGTCCTAAATACAGTAACTCCAGATGTTAGCACACTGTGGTTATCCACCTTCTTCCCACCATCCCTAGGCTTGGGGTGGCATTGCCCAGGCAGATGTTCTTCTGCCTGCTGATGTTTTCCTGATTGCTGTCGGTTCAAGTACCCCCAGATACAATGGCTCTGCACATAGGCAGCCCTTTCAGGCTGGCAGGAGAACGTGTGCCAACACGAGTCACCACATTTCTGCTGTTTGTCATTCTTGTGGTCAAACATCTGTGGTTACCAGCAACCGTGCGACATTCCTTGTGTGCCCTGGAGTTTACCCTTTAGGACATGTTTCTCATGGAAAGAAGAAAAAAAGCAGTGTGGAAAATTAAATCTTCTTGCACCTTTTTCTTCATGATACTGGAGAAGTAATAGCTTTTATAAAGCTAGTTGGTGTGATTAGAAAAAGAACAGGAACATTTTCAGGTTCATGATGTCTCTCCCTAGATATCCAGTCTTGCTTATAAGCTCTAGCTCAACCCAGCTGCAGTCACATCACTACATCTCCTGCATAAATTACTAGAACTGCGAAAAAGAGTAAAAGCAAATGCATTCCCACTTCCCCAGGTCATTACTAATAGCATCTTGCCCAGAGAGTAATACTGAAAAAGAGGATTTTCAGCTGCAGGATGGATATTTTGATATCCAAAGAGGAGCTTTTTCCCACTGAGATATAAAGGGAAAGAAAAAAAAAAAAAAAAAAAAAAAAGAAAATACATGCATGTCCCAGTAAAAAATATTGGCAATTTTTATTACCTTTTAGATTTTACTTCTGCAGTAATCTATTTTAATGAGGTCAGCCTGCCTGGCACCAGGTACCCAGTCTAAGTGGAGTAGTTTAATGTCAGGATCAGGGAGGAGAGGAGCACCAAGGGGGAGGGGGCTGGCCGTCTGAGACACCAGGGTCCTATATCACGCAAACTTACGGTGTAAAAATTGACTCGGTTTGCACATTTTTAACTGTATTTGAAATCGACAAAAAGTGTAATTATAAAAAGGGATATATCTGCTGGGATAGGTAGGGAATTTGATGAAGCTACTTTGAAAGCACTGGCTTTTCTGTAGGAAAAAATATGCTTATTAGTGCACAGTGAAGATTTACTAGATTATATGATTATTTATTATAATATCTGTTCTGGGGAAGGGACTATATTATCCATATATTTCATGTATTATAGTTATAGGTGGTCAATATTAATATCACTGCAATTTAAGTCTAGATTTTAGAAAGCCAATTTTAGCTATGTTGTTCCTGTCCCTTAAGAAGAAGTTAAAGATGATTGCATTAAAGATAGGAACACAAGTAGACTTTCCCTCTCTGTCTGCAAAGCTGCGAATCTACGCCAAGAAGGTCTCGCCTGCTGGAGTGAGAGCTTGGTGCTGAGTCCCAGAGAGGTTCACCGTGATTCCTGTTGGGTATTGCTTTCCCCAAACTCTTTTTGGAGTTTTGTTTTGCAACACACTTCATGTTTCCGGTGACTGAAGCTGTCCTGCACCCCACCCCACTGTAACTTTTTGAGTAGATGTGGACAGACCTTGCACTCACTTGCAAGGTGGATGGGTCAGGCTGACCCAGCTGGGACACGTGTTTGCCAGCATGCTGCTTTTCACGGTCAGCTGAAAGAGGACAGCCCCTTGGAGGGATGTTTCTGCTTCCTCCTTTCTTGCACCTGGTTGTTGGCAATGCAATAGTCGGATGCAAGCTTGGCCCTGCTGTCTCAGGCATCAGGGTCCACCTGTGGTTTTCAAGCAGTGTGTGCCAGTCCACATGTGACAGAAGTCAGCACACCTGGGCACACAAAGACATTATTGCTATTTCTGTACAGTATCTGCTAACGTGTTGGACTACGCCTTGCTGTTGTGTGTCTGGTTGTTGTTATATCCTGGGGGACATGGAGGAGGGAGGGAGAATGACAGATATAAAATCTGGTGGCAAAATTGATAGAAATTGATGATTGATCTATAGTGTAGATAGGTAAATGACTGGAGGGAGATTTGGGAGTAGACAAGTATGCTTGGGAGATAGATTTGGATGGATACTATCTGTCTCAGAGATCAATATATCTATATCTCCTTTACACCTATTGGTTTCCCTTTGGTGGCTGCCTGACATTCTACATATTTTCTGTTTTACATGCTGAATTATAAAATAAAAATAAAAAATCTACTTGCATCCACACACATGTGAAGGAAAGCAAGAGAATCAGACACGTAGGAGACAGATGCTCCAGAAGCCCTGAGCTATGCAGTTACCCTCTCTCCTGCTTGCTCTACTGCCTGTCACTCTTTGCTGCCAGCCCAGTGTGGACACCTATGAAGCCCTTCCTGGGACATTGAGTCTGAGGAGGTGAGATCCATGTCAGCTGCTATATTTTACCCACAACCCTCATCCCTGGCAGTACCAAGTCTTGTGCAACTATAAAGTCCAACAAGCCCCTAGGAAATTTGCAACAAATTGCTTAACTTGCTTCTTCCACTCCATCCCCTCCCTCAATTTCTCTCACTTCTAGCCCCATATAAATGAGCCTTCCCCTGAGTTTGACTGCTTATATCCAGGGGGATCAATTACAGATGGAAACCCTTTGGGATGTTCCCTCCTCCTCCCCTCTGTCCCCATACTGTCCCCCAAAGTGCTGTCTTCACCTCTTCCAACCCCCTGCAAAACCCACACCCCTTCCCTCCCCACCTTTCTCCAGTGCAGGTGAGCCCAGCCAATTCATCACCCTGTCAGACCTGTGTGACAGCCCTTCATAAATGCACCACAATGGGCCGAAATAAGCAATGGAGCAGCCCTCAGCCCAGCCAATTTAGCAAAGCAGGCAACATCTGAGAGGCTGAGTCCCAGCGTGCCAGAGACTGAAATTGGGAAATTGGTTCTACTCTTCTTTGGCAGCACAGATTTTTTTTTTTTTTTTTTAATGTACCTATATATTCTCTCCGTATAGAGATATGTATTTAAGGTAATTCTCTCCCACTTAAATCTCCAGTGCTTATTACACACAGACACCGCAGCCCAGTTGCTCTCTCTCTCTCTCCCCTGAACAGTGGTAGATTATGAGAGGGTTTTATTGGTAAACTTGCTTAGTCTGCAGAAATGTGCTGGCTTCAGCAGATTGAGTCTGTAAGCAGGGCTGGGCTCCTCCTGCCATGCTGAGCTCCCTGCTGCCTGAGACACATTGCTTTCTTCCCTTGCGTCTCCTTCTGGATGCTTGCAATCACGCACAGCCACTTCCTCCAGAGCTGCTGACCCTTGCAGCAACGGCCCAAGTTATTCCCTATTCCCACCCGGAGGGTATAGGATGGAGATAATGCACTGTCTAGAGTGGAGCATGTATGTCTGACCTCACTCTGGGACCACTCTGTAGTCAAAGGGCAGTGACTCAGTGGAGATCATGTCATCCTGAAGAACAGTGTCTGCACTGCTCCAATAAATAATGCCCTGAACCCCCACTGACTCGATCACCATCAACCATAATGGGCTCAAAGATAACTGGCATGGGTGGACCCGCCCTTTCTGTAGGCACTTAGGGGAGATGAATCCCACATGCAGTTAGAACAGAGAGCTTTTCAGAGCAGAGATGACACTGTCAGAGCATGTTTCTGCAGTGCTTGACAGGAGGGGACTCTTGGTGTTGCCTTCTGGTACCTTACTGATGGGTGAAGATGAGCTGATGAGTTTTGTGTTAGCTTGATGCAAGTGGTCCCATTACAGGACAAGTGACATCCCATCCTTGTCCCATGGAGGCAATGCAGATATTTGTTCTGAGTTAGCGGAAAGATGCCCTTATTCTTGTGGAGGAACCTGTGGGACATTGCATGAAATCAGAAGGTGACAGGGTCAAAACAAAACAGAAAAGCAGAAGTGGTTCTTCCAACAGCAGATAGTTAAGCTGCAGAAATACTTGTCATGGGATGTTGTGGGTGCTACACTTTCACAAGAATGAAAAAGAAAAAGAAAAAGAAAAAGAAAAAGAAAAAGAAAAAGAAAAAGAAAAAGAAAAAGAAAAAGAAAAAGAAAAAGAAAAAGAAAAAAAGACGGGCCAGATTAAGCAGGGAAAAAGTCTGTGAAAAGGTCTGTGAAATGTGAGACTGCCTGTGGTTCAGGAAGTTGCAAGATGTACATTTTTGAAAGGTAGGAGGATATTCTGGAGAACTTTTGCTCTGATAGTTTATGCTTATGATCTCTATATGGTCCTGTTGGGAGAAGGTCTTCTAGCCTGAGCTAGTAGGGCCTTTGTTATGGGATAACCTGAATGCCACAAGATGCTTGAGGTGTTTGATCTGAGCTCACCTGAAGAAGGGCCATGGTTATTAGTTCTTATGGCGCATGGCAATGCCATCATGTGTCAGGTGTGTGCAAATCTCCACATTAGCAATAAAAGTAATGTTGGCTTCTCAGCCAGACAGCATGCAGGACGTCACTGACCATTGTTTAATACATGAGTGAATGTGTCTAAAAGGCTCAATCCATCCAGATCTTCCTCCAGGTATACAAAAAAAAATTGAAAACATTGACCTTGTAAGACATTACATGGGATTGACCCACTAATAGCAAGGAGCACAGACCTGGATCTCACTACATCCTGGCTGACACCTACACACAGATTTTCCAAACACAAATCAACCTACATGAGTTCTGAGTGGTTTTCAAAGCATGAAATGACCCAAAGTCAAAGTGGTGTCATGCAAGGAAGCTCCTCACCAAAACTGCAAAATGTGCTTGGTTCACCCCCTGCCATTTCAGCTATTAGAATATCAGCTTTCCTAAGAGCCCGATTGCCTCTCCCTGGTGATCATTCATCCCAGCAAATTGTTAAGAGGCAGATAATTAATTGTTGCGAGTCACTAAAAAAATGATCATTCTTTTCAGAAAATTACCATGATGTTCTGCAGAAATGTTAACGTTTGCAGCCATAAAATGAATGGTGAGCTACAGCACCAGTTGCCAGCAGAGCCATGAGTTATAATCCCACAATTGGATGCAAATGGGCAGAGGCTTCCAGACATTTCTGAGGAGAGGAAAAGCATATTCACTGCTTAGTAGTTCAGTTTTATGATTTTTTTTTCTGCCCCAGAGTAGACTAAAATAGTCTATTAATGTCTTAAATGGGAATAGGAACTGTTTGATGATACCAGGTTGGCATGAAGATAGTCTTCGTATTTATTTTCCACCTGACTATTGGGATTTTTCTCCAACCAGTTGGAAAAGAGGGTTTGCAAAGGCACATATATGCTGAACAGCCTGTCTGGGGCTGTTTCTAACTGTCTCCTGGGGCTAAATAGCTAAATAGCTGAGAAAGATAAGTTTAGAATGACCAAGTCTGAGAGTTAATTGCTGAGACTTGCCAAGTTTTGACATATTTTCCAACAAATGTCTAGATGAGGCAACGAGAGAGGTAGTCTGAACACAGACCTTGTCCTCATATTCCAATAAATCTAGCCCAAAGAGGCTTAGGGAGCAAGCCTGGTAGGTCTCCAAAGATCTGGCTTTGGAGTCAGGATGACTCCTGACTTTGCATCCAACCCAGTTCTCGTCATTCACAATGCTAATACTGCTTATTCAAGAACCTGGCTGAAGTGGGCAGGTGTAAAGAGGGACACAGGGTGGTTTTAGAAGGCATTTCTTTCATCCCTCTGCTAGATAAGACCTGACATATTTATTGATTTCCATTTGTTATCGACTAGCATTTGCATCACTTAGTGTTACTCCACAAATGGACTAAGGAGATGACTCAGGTCACAGCTGGTTTCCCAAATATGAGTTGTTGGTTTTTTTTGGTTTTTTTTTTTGGTTGTTGTTTTTCAAGAGATGTGAAGTTTCCAGATGACTAGCTCTTTTGGACTTCTCCTTCATGCTTGTATCCCAGTGACTTCACCTCCTAGCAATGGGGTGGGTTTCCTGGCTGTCAGACCACTTGCCTGCAAGTGATGCAGCCCTGCCTTCTCTGCAGGCTTTGTTTTCCCTGTTCTTCACATAGATGGTGTTGAAGCCATCTCTGGACAGCAGATCCAGGGGAGAAGGGAATGAACTATCTAGCACCACTCTTGCAGTGGGAATCCAAGTCCCAGTGTATCCTTGCCATATGCCAAGGAAAGCCACCAGTCAGGATTTGTTGTTGCTTAGGGGAAGTTTGCTGATCGGAGGTTGAAACTACATATTTATGCATGGAGTAAGAAAAATACAGCAGTGTTTCTGCCTTAGAAGAACATTTCCACATCAGATTTTACCTCCCTCACACCAGTACTACGCTCCCATATCTTTCTGACAATTTGGGTACATCTGAGGAAATGTTGGACTGCCCCGAATACTGTGTGTCCAGTTTGGGGCTAAGGTGGTGAATTCAGAAACCAGCACCCAGGATGCTCAGAGAGCTACAGGCCAGGAACTGTTCAAAGACTGAAAGAATTAGGACTTCTTGCTAAGAGAAGAAAGATTGCCTTCAAATTAAATAAACAAAGCAGTAAGAGGGAGGAAATTTTTTGGTCTCTGTGTCCCTGGTGGGTAGGTTTAGAAGAAGACACAGCAAGAAACATTTGGGCTAGACATTAGGGAATTTCCCTAACTGGAAAGAGTGAAGCAATGTCTGGGGAGGAGGGGGGATCACAAACACTGGGAGAGTTCAAGACCAGGTCAGACAAAAGAGCAACATGGGTCTTGCCGCTTCTACCTTGAGAAGGGATGACCTCATGTCCTGCAGTGCCCATCCCAGCCACATTTTCCGTGGATTACAGGCTGTATTTCCAGGTAACCAGAGCCTCAGCTGGAAAACAGCCTTCTCACAGTCAGACCTTTGGTTTCTACTGATCAAAGACAGACTCAGAGGACTGATTGAGAGCTTACTGGCTCAGTGGCTGATCATCCTTCAATGCTTTCACCTTTAATGAGCTGTCTATGAGGAGGAAAGGGAGACATAAAGGTGCTCTGCTACATCGAGGTGACACAAACTTGTCACAGATGCCTCCTTTGATGGCCTCTTACTTGGGGGATGTGCTGCAGGAAAGCCCAGCTTGTTTCGGGCTTGTGTTTTCTGCCCCTCATCATTATCAGTCTTTGACATGTGACAGCAACAGGTATCACTCTATGGAAATTGTGCAAAGCCACACCAGCAAAGGAAGCAAGGATAAATGCAGCAGGAAGCCCAGGGCTGCCACACAAGAAGGCCTTGTCTGCAAGCCACCCACCTCCGTTCTGTGCAGGCAGGTGGCACTGAAGATGAATAGCAGTGGCAGGGCTGGCAGAGCAGGCAGAAGTGCTCAAAGACAGTGACATCGGCCGTCACAGCCAATTATAGCACAGCCATCGAAAAGGAGCTTCTCTACTCACACTGTTCTCCTCCAGATGTGGCAGCCTGCAGGTCCCAAGACTGTCTCTACCACTACATGTCTAGATCTCTCCTCTGATGTGGAGATCATCCGTGCAGATGTCATATTCCTCTCCACATGCACAGATCCATCCATATTTTCAGTAATTTCCAATCCTTGACTCAAGAATGCCTGTTCTAAGAAGTCTAAGGAAGGACAGAGAGATCTCTGTGAGTTGAGGTCATCTCTCCCATGAAGTCTAGGAGACATACCCACTTTGTTTTCCCTAGAAGCTCACCCAGAGACTACGGTGTGTAACTCCATCTGTACACCTAAGGCATATTGGGGTCGGCTACACTGTAGGCAGAATCCTGGAAGAGTTGCAATAGGAAACAGCACAAGCTGAAGGACTGTGAGCCTGAGTGGAACCTTTTGGTTGGAAAGGCTTAAAAATAAGCTGAACTGGGCAATTCAAGGCTGTTAGCCTGGTCTCAGGGACATGCAAGGAGCCACTTATTGAGGACTTGGAGCAAATTATAAATGAAATACATTTATTGAGGCTAGGTAGTGTCCTTCTCTATTGAGATCTTCCTTGGATCACATATTTTCTAGGAAGAGTAGAAGGCAGTAGGTCTCATCTGTCTGGATTTAGCAAAGCATGGAACCACACAGATAAGAGATGAAGATGGAGAAGGTAGGATCTGTACAAGAACCACAATATGGGTGAAGAACATGAAGACAGTGAGAGAAGAGTGGCTGAGAGGGGAAGTATCAGGCTGAAGGGAAGTGAACTGGTGGAGTTCCTCAAAGACTACTTTTGGAACAACCTTTAGTTCATAATTTCATGCATAACCTCATTTCAAAGAGGAGGAGTTGGATGATGAAATCTGCAGGTGGTACAAGGTTAGGAGGCAGTACCCATGTCCAGGAAATTGCTGAATGACCTTGAGAGACTGGGAAAAGAGAAAAGGGGTGAAATGTAGTTGTGCAAAGCACAAGGCCTCACAAGATTCTCTGTTATAACTTGGAAAAAGAAAACAAAAGCAATAGAGCAAAGTATACGAGAGGGAAAGATGAAAGTAGTCACTGACTGCATGCTATGAGATATCACCATCATGTGACCACGAAATAATGATGCAGGTGTCTGTAAGATATACCAAGGCAGGGAGTTTTCTTACAATTAGTCAAGAAAGAATGCTTCAACATTGATCCCCTTTAAACAGAGTTTTGGACAGGAGGTTGCCAGAGGTCAATTCCAGGTGCATTTGTCTTGATTCATTTGAATCATTTGATGATTCTATGATTCCATAAAAGACACCTGAAAATTCAAAGTAGGCTTTTAACTGTCTGATTAATGAAGATCTTGTGTATTGGGCCTTCACAGGTATCCTGCTCTGGCTCGTCTTATCCCAGTTTAAAACACATTTCCAAAATGCCCGCCCACCTCAACGTGTGGCTCTGCTAATCAGTTTGCATTTCCTCAGGAAGCAATCACACCTTATTAATTTTAAATTGCACGGATAGTCATTACCCTTGTAATTGTCTGCTTAGTAAATACACTGATCCCCAAGGGCTTATTGAGGCTTATCTATTCCTAGGTGACCTGTGTGGGTATTGATTATTTGCTTGTTAGTCTTCATTAAAAATGTTTTTTAATAAACAATTGGAAGATAATCAAGCAGCAAGCAGAAGCTTTTCTTGGGAAATGTTGCAAAGATACTTCAGATGGGCCATCTGAATAAACAATCATGCTCATTTCCATTCTTCAAGTGGAAAAAAATCCTGAGTCCTGGATTTGATTTCCTGGCTGTCATGTGACTTGGGTTTATTTCTGGGGCAGATTCAATATTGTGGGACTGGAATGGTCTGGACGGGTAATCAGGATCCCCTACTCACCCGTGTTGCACATCTTATGGACTCCATTTAGAAACATGGGGCACTATGTGGCATCTGAGTTCCCCCATGTCTGGGACACCCTTCTGAGGCTGGCAGAAGTTTTATAGGACCGACAGGAAACATTATTGACTCTGGACCAGCAGCTGGAGGCTAAGCTGCCCACCCTGGGGAATGGAAATTCATGGACAATCAAAGGCCCCACCTTTCCCACCCCCTTCTCCCTTTGCCCTTCCTAGTCCTACTTACAATCATGAGGAGCTTTTCTACAGGCCAGCCCAACCATAAATGAATGCCACCTCACTGGGAGGAGGCATTCCTATTTCCTACCTGGAAGAGTGGAGAGGTGTGAGGGGGCGATGGCTGCATGGACACGTGTTGGTGGGGAATAGCTCTTCCTCTTCATGACCCTTCACAGACTGCTAGCCACTTCCCCTCTACCTCTGGGGACAGCAAGCGTGGAAGGAAGCAAGGGGGATTTACAAATATGCATTTTCTACCTCTTCCTTATCAATGGCACTGGGAAGCATTGACTTCCCTTGCTGTGCATATAAAGACAGAATTAAAAAAGGAGGGTGAAGGAAGAGAAAGATTTTCCTTTTTGGGGGCCAAATGAATGAAAAATCAATCCAACCTCAAAGATCCATTAATGGTGATAATGCACTGGTTACATAGCAGGAGCGAGAGCTGCAGTGAAATCCGATAGCGTGAGTTAGAGTGGGTCTCTCACACCCTCCTGCAGACACAGTAATTTGTGGGGGATCATGCAGGGGGCCGTGGATGCAGAAGAGTACAGCAGCTGTTTTGGTTCCTCTTAAGATGCCTGGTGCACATGATACTGTGCAGATGTATTTGTGGGAGGGGAGACTGAGTGTAAGTCTGTGTGATATCAGTGCAGGTGATGTCCCTGAGAAGAGACAAGGTGAGGACTCCCCTTCCCAAATTAACTGNCACAGCAGATATTTCTTTTTTTTTTTTTTTTTTATCTTATCAGATGTTTGCTCTGCAAGACTTTGATCCTCCAAACCAACATCTAACTGGTCCGTGAGTTACTAAGGGTAAAAAGTGGTTCAGAGACAGTCTCTTCCTGGCATGTACTAGGCTGGAGACAAGTCCACCCCATCCCATGTGTGGAGCACCCTGGAATCTGTCACAGGCTGGATTCTTGTTGTCCCAAAGTCCTAGCATGTCCCAGATACCCTCAGGGACACAGATCCAGATCTATGGCTTTTCCTTTTCTCAGTTCACCTACCTGGGGATAGAACATGATTTTGGAAGGAACAAACCTTGGATGAAGGCTTTCCCTCCACAGAGTGCTTGAGATCATAATAGGAAAAGTCATGCACTGCTGATCCATGTAGAGATAGAACCTTTAACTGGGAGGCCCTGAGCTGAGTGCAATGTAGTGCCACAAACTTTATCCCCTGTAGTGCATCTTGCATGGGGTGCAATAGTTTGGGTCCCAGAGCACAGCCCCTTGCACATATGAATGTGCAAGGCCATGGCTCAGGGAGACAAGGTGGGCTCTGGAACCCACACGTGGGTGACCATCAGGCCCACAAACCTGCACATCTATGTCCTCCTCCCTCCATCCTCACTCCATTATTGATGGACCTTTCTGATTCTGCACACGATGAAAGCTGTCTGGCAGCTCCATCCAGACCCATGGAGGTTTCCTCTTCTCCTCCCCTTCCCCCAGCCCAGCCTGCTCCCCACACCCCACCTCACTGAGATTTATGAGCCAGACTTGCATTATGACGTGAGTGACTTATCGGTCTGTCAGGGGGAGCGTTTTAAGACAGAATTATATGGGAGAGGGAAAAGATTTTTACCAAATTAATGAAAAATCAATCCAGCCTCAAAAATCCATTAATGGTCATAATGCACTGGTTACAGATAGAGAGATACCGCAGAATCCAATAGTGCCTGTTAAATACCTCTCCTGGAATGGAGCGTCTGGGATATAACTCATTCATTAGGCTGCGTATGTTTACTTTTTAAAGTGACACCAATCTCTGTCCCTGCAGGACTCCATGCAGCATTTATAAGCCACATCCCCAGGTGCCCATTTTGGGGGCCAGCCTGGAGGAATTGATCATCTGCTGCCTTTTCTCCGCTTCTCTGGGACAAGCCCTGCTGAGGTAGTGCTGGGATGACTTGGTTCCTATGGCTGATGGTTTCCAGCCTTCCCCAAGCATTGCCTTTCACCCCAAACAGTTCTTTGGAGGCCTCGCCTGCAAGCTGAGTTCGTTGTCTCTCCCCTTCCCAGGTCTTAGCTTAGTGTTTAACTCCAGCCCTGCTGATAGCAGTAATGTTGCTTGTCTTGGGGACTAGCCCTGCTCCCAGCCCAGTGTCATCCAGCTGTGGAGAGTTGTGGTGGTTCTGGGGACATGCAGTTTTGTCCTGCTTGTGAACAGTTATTTTGATTCCCTCCTCTCTCAGTTTGAGCCTCACAGCTCTCAATCAGACGAGTAACAATGTCTTGTTTGAAGGGTCAATGTTGGCCATCTTGTCTCTTGGAAAGCATCCTTCTTCTCCTCTTGCTTCTGCAAGTGGGGATTCTTATATGCTCTTTGCCCCATTCTGCCACGCACTTCTGGCTTCCATCAACCCCAGATCTTCTATCCCCCATGAACTTGGTGGGCCTGCCCTGTGTTGGCATTCCAAACCACCTCTGCAGGTGGATCTCCCTTGGCTTCTGATTAGAACAACTCTCTCCACATCTGTCCAGCTGTAGTCCACAGCTGCCATTCACTGAGTCTTTTTTGTGTCAAATCTAGCAGAGAGGCACAAATCAGGGCTCTATTCAAGCTGGGAATTACAGATTTCTGCAAGACACTACAACTTTTCTTACATAAGCTCCCCAGTGGATCAGTGAGCCTACATTTCTAGGACACTTTAACACAGAGCAATAGGTATCTTGAAAGGATGCGTTACAACAGGCACATCCCTTCCTACATTACTGACATCTCCATGGAGCATCCAATCTCCTACATGCTGCAGAGGACACTGCAGCAGGCTAGGTCATGGGAGATGCATAGCATCGTAGTGTGCCACTAGCTTCAGGATGTTGAAAAGATTCAGAGGTGGAAGAATAGGTGCCTTCTTTCTGCAGAGTGCCTAATCTCCCGGAAAAACAAGTTGTGAAGAATTTTACTGCTCAGCCTTAGGAGGGCTGGATGAACAACTCCCAATGCAGATCTTTGAATCTACAGCCTCAAAAGGAGGAAATTTCCCTTGATGGGGATGTCTCAGTTGTGTCTTGACCTTTGTTCTTGCTATGAGGATCCTCAGAGGTTACTGAACAAAATTCACCCATCTCCAGTTGTGTGCTGACATGTCCATGCACAGCTCTGTACACTGGGTGTGTATATTGCTATTTTCTGTCAGACCTGGAAAAATCTCTTCTTTCCACTGTCATGGGAAGATGCAAAATGCTGAATCTTGGCTTGCCCGTGACCCAGTAGTGTGCCTTTGGTTTTACTCTGACCTCACCTGCCTTTGCTTTACAGCCACGTGCTGCTGTTCCACTCTTGATTTATTCTGGTCTGAGCAAGGGTGGGATCAGGACCCAGCATGTTTCACTGAGATGCCTGGATAGAGTCAGATACACATATCGACCCTGCTAAATGTCATAATGCACCAGGGTTTTGTTTCCTTTAAATCTTTTAAAAAGCAATAAAAGCACCCAGAATACTCCAAGCACCAAACATCTAGCAAAGTGACAGGCTGTCAAAGCTGCCTCACCAAGAAACCCTGGGCCCAGCAAATTTTAAGCAGGAAAATTTATTCCTGTGTCGCTCATCTCTCCGAGTGAAAAATGGCCAGGGCTTCTCTTTTGCATGAAGTCTTGAAACCACCACAGTGCTCAAACAAGCGGATCGGCCTGAAACAGAACCATTCATCATCTGGAACAGGCAGCCGCAACAAGCACCACCACCAAGAACTAAAAAAAAAAAATGAAGTTGTGGGTTTTATCCAAGCTTAAATGAGCCTGCCCATTAATATGACACGACAGGCTGCAGAGCATGCTTCCTTGCCCTGGCCGGTAAACAACTTCACTGCTATCTAACAGAGGGCTGCAGAAGAGCTGCTCTGTTAGCTGCTAACCTTTGCTGTGATGTATCTCTGCATGGGGTTTCCCAATTCTAACTCCCCCACAGGGAATTATTCTGGAGGATTTCGGTGACAGATGCCCGCTGCCCAATGTTTGCGCTGAGTTTGCATTGTGCTGATTGCTGGGATGATGCTCAGAGCACGAGGGCAGGACAAGGAGTGGAGAATATGTGGATGGACCACTTGCTGAACAGAGCTTTCTACTCAGGGGAGATTGGTTGGGAATGGATTTTGCTGGAGATGGGTTTGAGTAAGCAGATTGACTCCAGACTGGCTATAATTTTTCTGTATTGCCTGTGCCAGACTTCCAGCCCAACATTTTCTCAGCTGCCTGCTCTTTGGGATGGAGTGCTCCTGAGCATGGAGGAGGTGGTGCCTGTAAAACTACCAGCACTCCTGGGCTCTTCTTTCCTATGCTGTACCCCAGGTTGCTCTTGCAAAACAGTCCAAAGTCTGCTCTCCAGATACCTAGGGCTGTGATCCTGCTTTTCGTCTGGTTCTCTTTCAGGAAGGTGGAGACCAAATGAAACAGTTTTTGTCTCAGACTCGTAGAATCACAGAATCGTTTGAGTTGGAAGAGAGTTCATCTAGTCCTACTCCCCTGCAGTGAACAGGGACACCTACAGCTGGATCAGGTTGCTCAGAGCCCTGTCCAGCCTGACCTTGAAGGTCTCCAGGGATGTGGCTTCCATCACCTCTCTGGGCAACCTGAGCCAGTGCTTCACCACCCTTATTATGAAAAAACCAATGAACATTTTTCTTACGTCTACACACTCCTTGTGTCCTGTGTAGGACCCATGATGAAAACAGTTTTCTCTTGCTGGTGTTATGGGATGGTAGTTGTGGAGCCTGACAAGGTGAACACAGAGGAGGATATTTCCAGGAGGTGACAACGATGCAACCAGATGGTCCCAGCTGCAGCCTGAGAATGTGACCTTTGTTTTGGGTAGGACTGGCTGGGATATGGCCAGGTCCTCACCCTTGGACCTGTCACTTGTAACACTGTTGTGGCCACTCACAGGACAGTTCCACGGGCTGCAGGCCAATGTGGATCAGGTTTTAATTTAGAAATGCTGACAGGTAAGGAGCTTAGATGAAGCATCATGGGCAAGTATATCTTGTGGATCTTAATTCCACTGGCAGTTTTGAATGTAATAATATAAATAATAATAATAATAATAAAAAAACATGGAAGAAACCTTCACTTTCTTCTGTAAGTCCTCTGTTCTCATGGCTGAAGCTGAAAGAGTCATGTTGGGTTAAAATCTCTCTTTAAATAATAAACTCCCCAGAATATGTTATTGGTCCACCCAGAATCAGTCACTCAAGATGAAAGAATTGTTGTTTTTCACTTTGTTGTTTTCTCCACCTCTATTTGTGTGAGCAGCCCTCAGTCTGGAAGCATGAGTGTACCAAGAAGATGGATGGTTTTTATTGTTTCCTAGACCCTTACGTACCGTTCTCTCCCAGCCCAGACTGTACAGAACCTCAGCTGAGACCACAACTTTTCCTTATGGCCTCAAGAACTATTTCCCTAACTGCATTATTTCTTGCCTCATGCAAGCTAAAATCAGATCCCACCTGTGCCTGACGGAGGTCCCAGACCTTCAAGTTATGTTGTGCATGGTCAAGGAGACTGAGGGAGGTGGTGGTGGGGGATTTGTCTCCTGCAGAGCCACGTGCAGCAGATCTGTGGTGACGTTGAGCTGCCTATGGCAAATCTGCAGGGTCATTTTGTCCCGTGGCTGCTTGGGGCTGTCCAGCATTTGCAGCCCCGTGTGGTGAGCTCTCTCCTCCTCTGCAACTCCACGTGCAGGTAAGCTGCTCTTAGGGAATTGCGCAAAAACAGAAAGCCCCAGTGAGAGCTTAACAGCAAATTTTCCCCTCAGTGATGTGACCCATGGGTACAGACGCTTACCCACCACCCCAAGAAGTCTACTTTGGCTCTTCTGGTCTTTTCCTTCTCTGTCCCGGTCTTTTTGAATCCAGGATTTGAAATCTCTTTTCAGCAGAGCCTGGCAGGGTGAAAATGCTTTGGGGAGAGGTTGATGGGGAACATCAGCACTTGGAACGACATCGACGATGGGATTGCTTTTATAGTGCTCTTCTGCTGTGTTAAAGAACATAACTAAAAAGCAGTCCAACCTTTTATTTTAAAACAAAAATCTATACGTTGGGCTTAGCCAGACCTGAGAGCACCTCTTAATTTTTCTTTAAATAACATGTTGAGTGCTTGCCAAGACAAGAGGAGGGGAAAAGGAAAAAAAAAAAAATCAAAAGCATCTTCCTAACGTGTTTGGGAAGCTGAGAAGTCCCCTATTACACAGTCATGGTATCAAACAGCCTTTTTCCCCATGCAGATAAAATAATTCTCTAGATCTAATTTTAGGCGATTTGCCGTTTTGTGTGGAAGCTTAAAAAATTTTAACTGATGTCTCATGAAAGTCAAATTGAGTTGGGCCTTTTTCTTTCTCTCTTTCTTACTTTTTTTTTTTTTTTTTCCTTAAAGATGATTTTTTCCCTTTAAATTTTGATACATCTTGGTGTTCTCACTAAGCAAAGCTGTGAACAAAGTCCTTCAGTGCAAACTGAGCTTCTCCTTGGCTGCTTTCACGATGTGCTCATATATGAGAAGGAAATGCATATTCATATATATATCTGTGCATGTGTGTGAGCAAGAAGGACTTAAGAGACTACCTTTCCTTTTTCAAACATTATACTTAACCTGACCCACCTCTATTCACTTCACCCATGTTAGAGATGGGGAAACCAAGGCACACTGGCTGTGCTTGCATTATGGGGAATCCTGCTTGCTCAGCTCATGGTCTAGGACCTTGGCTCTGCCTTTTGGGCTGGATCCTCGTCTCAAAGCACCCTCAACACGACAAGCATCCTCCAATGGTGAGGCATGTGCCTGGGAACACAGGGAGTGTCACAGGGCAGAACCGCTCAATGACACTGGCCCAACATTAGAAGGTCCCCATGGCTCCCGAAGTAATTTGGAAGAAATTGCCAACCAGCCAAGCATTTCAATACTTTCCAGACTCAATTAAAAGGTTGAGGGGCTGATGTTTTTGGGGAGTTATTTTTTCCTAAAAGCATTCTAAATATCAATAAGAAAGTCTTTTTTTATTTCTTCCAGCATGATTGGCAGAGCAGGGTTGCTCGGCGCCTGGGGTCATTCAGTGAGCCATTAATCCTGCTGGACATAAGCTTTGTTAGCAATATTACCTTCTCCAGCTGGGTGAGATCTGACCGTCGCAGACAGCCTGGTGGAGGCAGACCCACCTTTGCTCTCCATCTGGGGCAGCAAGCATTAAGGTCATCAGCACATCAAGGCCAAGTCAGGCACATCTTTATATCTCGCTGTGAAAAGCCGCACTTACGAGACATAAGAGTGTTGTGACAGCAGTTTCTCCTGGCTGGGCATTTTCTGTTCTCTTCGAGCACTGCTGCCTTCTCTGTATGGTAAAACATAGAGATCAGGCAAAGTCTTTGGCACTGGTAATGGTGGAGGAGAGATTTTTTGAAGAGCCCTCAGGATGGACAGGGCTCTTACAGTTGCTGGTTTAGCTAGCCCATGACATTGGGTCTTACAAGTGACTGCCTCATTTTTCCTTCCAGACTGTCAAATCCAACCACTCTGGGGACCCTTCATCTACAGCAGCACATGTATTTCACCCTGCCTTGAACCCCTTGGCTGCATGGAAGCTGAAAACTGAATTGTTGCAGCTCTGCAGCAGCTCAGTGGCTGCAGGTAGGTCACTCTGCATTGTTGCTCATCCTTCTGAGGTCCTGCAGTCAGTAGGCTCTTGGCTGGTCAACCAACCTGTGAGAAGAAAGGTGAAGTCCCCCCAGATCCTTGCCAATCTGCCCTGGTGAGGGAAGCTGCTCCTCTGCCATCTCCTGTGATCGGTCTCTGAGCCAAGTGATGGGAGGATGCCCTTAGTTCATCTTTTCTTCCTCTCCATCATATTGTATTTCCCATTTGGGCTCATTTCTTGTACCTCTGGCAGCTTTGGAGCATCTTTAGGAAAGGTAAAGATTGTTCCTTCCCCCTAAGCCACCCTCCACTGCTGCTGTCATCCCAGTCAATCCAGGCTGCTGCTCACAGCAATACTCATCATTGTCAATCCTGTCTTTGACGGCCAGGTTGGCCAGGGTCAATATGGTCAGACTTCACCCCAGAATATTTTACAGTGTCTGTTACAGATAAAATCAATCGATCTATGAATGACTCATTACCAACAAGGTTTGGGCTTTCTGCTTTCCATTGCAGTGTGAGATTGCTGGAAAAGTTAATCTTGAGAGAGCATCCAAAGGATGCATATGTATGGAGAGTTTCCAAAGAAGGGCTATGAAATGGTGAGGGGTCCAGAGGGCAAGGATTTGGACTCAATGATCTTTGCAGCTCCCTTCCAACATGGGATATTCTATGATTCTATGATACATTTTGCCTTTTTTCTTTCCCCACCTCACGCACTGCCTCTGAGACTCATATTTCCCATCCAAAGCCTTGGAGGGTGCCTCTAATGTGCCAGCTGGGCTGCATAAGCTCTTAAGCAGCTCTGGGCAGGCCCACGTCACGGAAGCCACCAGTGCTATAGCAGAGGCGAGCAGGACAGATTTTCAGAGGAGCTCATCTTCCACCGAGGTGCTCCAAGGCTTGGGCAGACATTGGATTAGGTGCTTATTATCCTCCCCCAGTTATAGCAACACATAATCCAGGGATGATGCTTTTGACAGGTGGAGATGAACGAGCTGCCCCATCCCTCCTGCCACTAAGACATTTCCAGCCAGGCACTCCGTAGCCAGTTAGGCTCTTCATCATCCATCTGGGATACTATCCCTGCTCTGCTGTGGGTTAGCATCCTTCTAGTGAGATCCTCAGACCCTTTTAACCCTGCCATCATCTTGGTTAAAGGGTTTCCAGTGGGACTGGAGGGTTTCCAGCAGAGACAAGGAAGAGAGGCCTCATCTGGGCATCTTCATCTCCCTGCACATTCCAGTCCCTAGGAGCAGTGCCTTTGGGACACAGCAGCAGGCCAGCAGCTCCTCGGATTTTTCCTCTAGTGCAGCAACTGACTTCGCACTTTTTTGCATCTGTGTACTAACGAAGCAGTGATTAATTTCACTGGGCCACACTGGGATCTTATTAAAGAGAGAGCAAGCACATCCCGAACCTGTCCCTGGTTCCCCTACGGTTGGGCTGGGCTCTCTCCTCTCCCCCTCCTTGCTTTTCCACTCTGCCTTCTCTCTCCTACTAAATTAATCTCCATTGCTCCAAAGGTCTCTCTCACACACACCGCTGACCCAAGCTCAAATTGATTTTTTTCCCTTACCCCTCACCCCCTGCTGTTTTCTGCCAGCAAAGCAGAGAGGGGATTTTTTTTTGCAAGTATTATTTTTATTTTTTATTTTTGGAGGTACTAAACTTTGACCTTCTGGGCTCTGTAAAAAAAAAATAATAATTTAGAAGTGAAAACTAATTATTTCAATGCAGGAATGTGGGGAAGGAGCCTGGAGGGCGGGGGATCTCTTTAATGCCTTCTTAAAGGGTGAAGTTATCAAGCCAGCTGCTGGAGTTTCATTCTTTCCAGCTTATTCCCTGCCTGCCCCAATTCAGCTGTGGGTTGGGGCCATTTATTTGTTAAATTTTGGACAGCTTGGGACAGAAGCATCCTGTCCTGTGGCTGTTGTGATGTTGTGATGGTCCTGGTTTGGGTAAGCCCTTCCAATTCACCCTTTTCTGGGGTCATGGTGCAATGAAAAATGGATTTTGAGCAGAGGAACTAGGCATGATTCTCTAAATTATAATGATGCATTTTGCAGCACCTTGGGAAAGAGTCTGCTCTGCCCTCCACTCTCCAATTCTCTGTAGCAAAGAGGTCATCAGCCTTGGAATTAGGGACCTGCTGTTCTTCAGACTTGGAGATAGCTGAGAGAAGTCGCTGCTGACTTCTGGCACGGTTTGCAATCCCCTTTCTGGTCAGTTGGTCTCATCTCTTACCATGTCCCCTCTTAGCATCCTACCTCACTGGGTGTTTCTTGGTGCAGCTACAAGAGAAATGACAGCTGTTGCAAAGCTCCCATCAAGTGGTCTGCTTGGAAATTGCCATTCCATTCCTCTATAAGGAGCCATCAGGGGAAATGTTTCCTGCAAGAGGAAACTAGAAGTTTGTATACCCTTTTTAGAAAGACATTTAAAGTTTTCTATAAAAGAAGCAAAGAAATCTTCACACCAGGGTGCATTAGGACAATGAGGGTGTGGGATGGTCAATCTCTACCTTCAACAGTTCCTTTGCAGAGAGGAGAACTCAGTGGCAGAGGCAGCAAACACTTGCATGAAGGAGAGGGAAATATAATTAGTAGCTCTGTCTAATTTGTTATAGGGGAATTAGGCAAACAGCAGGTTTGTGATGTTTAAGAAAGTAGTAAGATGACTAAAAGGGTATGGGAATTTTGTCTCCTAGGAAGCTGGAGAGTGATGGATTGGGTGGCTCAGGTCACTTGTCCCTCCCAAATCAACTCAAGATAGGCCATGAAGTCATGGTGGCACCTGATGTCCTACAAGCTCAGTGCCAACCATCAGTGAACTGCAGATGAGGCATTCTGGAGTCTGTTACATGCAATGAGAGGACTGTTTTCAGCTCCATGCCTGATAGTTATCTTGGGCAACAAACAGAGGAATGCATATGCCCATCTGGGCTGGCTCTGTTGGTCTTTCTTCATGCTCCAGTGTTTGGGAAAGGAGATGGTCATGCTCTTGGTAGATGCACAGAGAACACTAGCAGCTGAACCCCATCAAGGTCCAAAGGGTTTTGCACAGAATGAGGGTCGTTCTTCTCTTGGAGAAAGGTCTGTGTCCAGGTTGAAAGCATGGCCTGATCATGCCGCAGGCAAGAACTCTGAGAGTACCATCCCTGCTCTCTACAATAAAACTCCTGCCTGGCAGGGACAGGACAGTCAGCCTCCTTCCAAGGGTCAGCCCGGTGTTGGATTTCAGCTCCAGGGCCCAGGTGGGGAAGCTGGCCGCAGAATGCCTCCCTGCGTGAGCACAGCCAATGCACCAAGTCAGCAGATCAGGAACTGGCTCCTCAGCAGCTTTTGGGGACATCTCAAGGACGATGCTCCCGCAGAGGCCACATGGGGCCGTGATGCCTTTGACAGGATGGAGTGGCCAGCGCATGGCAAGGGTGGAGGGGAAGGGAGGGGGTAAGAAAGAATTGTAGGGACCTTGGGGTGGATTCATCCCTGAATCAGCTATAGAAGCAGAGCTGGGACTGGTGGGTACTAGGCAAATGTTCCCTCTGCAACTGTCTTGGGTCCATCTATCCACCAGACCATCTGCCTTCCTGCTGAGGACCGCCTTGGTCAGGGAGGGAGATGTTCAGGACATGATTTGCCGTGTCCCTAGTTCTGGAACCAGCCCTGCTTGGGGACAGTTCCTGCTCCAGGGACTCCCAATGTCCTTGCAAAGACAGAGGGAGACACAGCTTCTGGTAGCAGACCAAAGTGACCGACCCATCACACCAGGTCTCTGAGGACCAGGAGACATCACAGACAGATCACCAGAGTCCCAGTTTGGTGGGTGAGTGGATGGAGAACGCAAGGGTACCAGGATGCTCCCAGCCATCGCTGTTACTTTCCAAAGGAAGATTTGACCCTGTATTGCTGAGCACTAAGACCCCAGTGCTGTGATGTTGCCAGAGACCTCCAGAAAACACAGTCCAACAGGAGAACAAGTCTGGACTTCATAAAGATCTAAAACAGCTCAAATTCCTTCCTCTCCCCTAGACTCAGGTGCAGCCAAAAAAAAAAAAAAAAAAAAAAAAAAAAAAAAAAAAAAAAAAAAGGAATATGCCCAGAAAAATAAAAAACTACGTTTTCTGATCTTTGTGGACACGGTGGTGGCATTCCTAGTTTCACCATCCTTCTTCCTCCAAAGTGGTGCCATGTGGTCTGCAAGGGTTTTGATGCTTGCTCGCCACCAGAATCACCTCCCAGCCACCCCCACCTTGCAGTGTCTGCCAAGCATCCTGTGAGTGAAAAGGGAAAGCCAGGGATGAGAGAAGGAAAGGTCTGGGGAGCAGCAGAGATGGGGTCAGCCATACCCTGAGCTGTGTAAATGTACTTGCTCAGTGCTGGAAGAACCCAGCTCCTTCTCCTGCAGTTCTTTACCCTTGTCACATGCCAACCTGGAGGTCGGTGGTGTCAGAAAAGTGAAAGAAAGTGCTTTGGGGGCTTATCTGCAGGGTGAAACAGATCCAAGTGGTTATGTAGTGTCCTCAGAGGCTGCTCGGGTTTCTTCTGCTTCGCTGTGCAAAATAACCTGGTGTTGGATGGCAGGGGGAGAGGCAGTGGCTGGGAAGGATGCTTCCCAGCATTGCTTCTGAGGTTATGTGTCCAGCTGCGAGCAATATGAGGATGAAAAGTCCATGTACTGCTGGATGACAAATCTGGGGATCCAGCAGCCAGCAGGGGAGTCTGCAGGATAGGATGGAGGCCATGAACATCCCATGGGGCACAGTGGTGCTAGAAGAGTGGGTGTTATCATTGGTGGCTGAGATGCACTAGGTCTCTTTGGAAGTATTCACAACACAGTCGTGTTCACCTAGTGTAGGCAATGTCCATCTACCTTGGACCAGTGTAAAAATAGATGTAAACCTTTACCAGGGCTATTGGGGAGGCTGGGAGATAGTGGGAAGCCTCGGTCTGCGTGGGAAGGCTCGGTCCAGGTCAATGGGATCCACTCAGATGCCTGCAGCATATGCAGAAAGGAGAAACCAAAAAAAAAAAAAAAAAAAAAAAAAAAAAAAAAGGATATTACCCAAACCAAAAAAACACACCCAACAACACAACGTTTACCCAGATGAAACATTTATATGCCCATTTGATCTTGGAAATGTAATTACTGCCGCTTGCCCATTGATCGCAGCGAGGTGTATTGACCAGCCCCGGAGCTCGTAGAGTCCTTATCCGACTCTGCTAAGCAATGTATCACTGAGGCCAAGCTCAGAGCCAGCTCTCCCCATGCCTCCTGCCCCTTACGGTAACCTTACATTTGATGTGCATCACCCTTGGGTCAGCATATGTCTTTTGCTCTCAAAAAGTGCAGTTTGAGGATATAGAGACTTTTTCTACCATCAGCATCTCAGAAGCATGCAGATCTCTGGGATAGGAGGGTTTGAGGATGATCCTTGCTCTGAAGCTGCTCAGCTGGAATCGGATCAGGAGTTGGGGTGATGGAGAGCGGCTGGTAAACAACGTGGGGTGCCATGCAGAGAAGTTAGGAGCACTGAGGACCTGTGCTTTCCATCCAAAAGGAGATGCCCATTGCCCTGGTCCCAGGGATTAAAGCATTATCTACCTTTCTGAGGGCTTCCCATCCACAAATTGCATCTGCACACTCACCAGGGGATCCCACACACGGGGATGTGCATAGGGTGTCACCCACTGGATCTCTCATGGGTATCTATGGCTTGGGCGCAAGAAAATGTATTTGTGTGCCTCCACTTCCACCCATCCATGGGTACATCAGCTAATCCATGAGCTGAGCTGGTCCTTCTCAAATCTGCGTATTGGCAGGACAAGCAGCAAGCTCATCTGGATACCACAGATGGGAGCAGAAGATGCTTGTTCCCCCCTGGACATAGGGCACATCCCTTCCCATGGGTTTAAGATGGATAATCCCAGCATGAAAGCACAAAAATCCCCCCATCCCAACACAGTCGTTACTTCTGTACCACATTCAGTGGCAAACATGGTACTAAGTGCATGAAAATCTGTGATTTCATTGCAAGTGGCATTTTCTCTCATTTAGGTGAATTTCTATGTTTTCAATGACAAAATGAAGGTGAAAAAAGCTCAGCTTCCATTTTTCTGTTTAATGAAAATACTCCTTAAAAAGCAACCTGAAGAAACAAATTTTAGAGCTTTTAATAAACATACCTACATGATGTCTTGAAGCATCAATGGGACTTGCACTTTTAAAGCACACCATCCATACACCACTAAAACTACTTTTTTTTTTTTTCTGGAATATTTTCATAAGCAACAAAGTCCATTTTCCAAATCCTCCTTCTCCAGACTTTGGTTTATGTGAACTCCAGAGTGCTTTGATTTTCCTGCCCTGTTCCCTCTCTCTCTTCTTTGTTTTATAACAAAATAATAATCTTTTCATTTAATATATCTGAAGCAAGGCTACCCCATGCTGATACTGTTAATCCGTCCAAATGCTGCATGTAAGGGCCGCCCGGTGTGCGGTGGCAGCCGTCTACCTTATAGCAATAACTTCACCAATGGGTCTCCAGGGGGAGGTGAAAATACTGATATACATCGGCCCCAAATCCCCTTCAGCGGAGATGTAACCACTTTACAATCAGGTAGGATCGAGGGGAAAGATGGGGAGTAAATTGGGAAGTGATGAGCGCTAGGATGAACATGTTTCTGCTCCGTAAATATAGATTTGGAAGGATTTAGGGCAAGTGCCCTTTGGCTGTGGGTAGGTTTGTGAAGTTGCAGGAATATGAATGGTTGCACATGCACAACGACACTGGGGGGCACAGTCAGGTCTCCACTAGCTTAAATCCATGCAAATCCAGTCAGGCCACAAATATCCCTCCTGGTTTCCATCAGTGAGCCCTGGATTAAGCACAAGGGATGGGCACAATGTTCAGATGGGATCCCCAGCAGGGAGAGGGTTCCTCTTCCAGCAGCACTCCCACTGTAAAGCATCCTTCTGATTCTGGATGCTTTGGGAAATGGGGTTCATCCTGGCCCTGCATCTAGGCTGCAGAAAGTTGTTCAGGTCACCGGTGCTGCTGGACGTTGCGCCTTGTTGGACGTACTCTGCTGACACCGGTCACCGGTGCTGCTGGACGTTGCGCCTTGTTGGACGTGCTCTGCTGACACCTCCAATCGCTGAATCTGTCCCATCTGTGATGCTCCCAAAGCAAGGAATCCCCATGGGGAGCACAGGGTGGAGTTCCAAGGGTGTGCAAGAATCGTTCTGGATCAGCACCACGCCATCAAGCTGCATCTCTTTGGAGAGGAGGAAAACGAGTCGTGTGAGGGCAGTTTCTGCTTTCAGGATTCAGGACGATGAGGAAGGGGTTAAGAAGAATGAAGGCCGCAGGGCTGGCAGCCCCTCACCATGGTCTTGGGGTGGACAGGATGGGCTGTGGGTTAAGGACACCCTGGGGAAGGCTGTCTTGCACACAGCCCATTTCTGCAGGCTTTTTCCAAGCCGTGCTTTATTTACCTGTTCAATATCAGAGAGCAATTCCCACTGCAGCCTTAACATTACACGCTACAAAGTGCTAACTCTGCGAAACACGGCTACCACTTAAAGGAGGATGCGCTGCAACGCTGTGCACCCTAAAAAACAGCCAACAATGGGCCCACATGCTGCACGACAGCATCTGCATGTGGATCTGCATCTTCCCACGTGCACACGACGACTGTGCATGCATTTGCCTGCTCAGGGACAGACTGCAGCCCCATCAATGCTCTGCTCACAGCATGTCTGCAAGCATGTGCTGTGCAAACACACCTGGAGCTGGAGGGGAATTTGCTCAGATGATGCCTGGGCGGTAGCTCCTTTGTGCTCGTCCAGTGCCCTTCTGGCTCTGAACCTGTCCCCTGGAGGATATCCAGGGAGGTGGAGAAATAAGAGCCCCCTGCAGCAACAGAGAGGACAGCATATGAAGGGGCAAGGAGATGCATCCAAAAGATCTCTGTGTTGCTATTTATTTATTTATTTATTTATTTATTTATTTATTTATTTATTCATTTATTTATAGTAGGTTCTGGGTGAGCTCCAGAGAGAAAAAAGGTCCCAGCAAACACTTCCAGGTGCTATAGGGTGGAAAGTCCCTTGCAGCACCTTACCACCAGACGTGTGCCTGTTACCCAAAACCCACCAAAACCTTGGTTAAGCCTGGGTGCACCCTTGAGTGCAACATCCCCAGAGCTCAGGGGCAGCTCAGGAGCTCTCAAGCCACCAGAGGATCCTAACTGCACCGTGACACCCCTGCCCCTCCCTCTCCCGACCCCTTCCCCTAAACATTTAGGGTGATGGGAAAACTTGGGGAGCAGGACAGGAGGACCTGGGGGTCTGGGGGAGCAGGGACGTCCCAGTGGGGCACTTCTCCCAGGCCCCCTAGGTGTGTTTTCAGTGCTTGAAAACCAGCCAGAAAGCATCCTCACATCTGTTTTTTTTTTTGGTTTTTTTTTCTTATTCATTCCAAATCTTAATTAAATGTGTCTACATCTTGCAACTCTACCCAGTGCTGCCCCAGCTGTGTGATGGATCTTGTCCCTTGCCCCTTGTCCCCTTCCATCCTTGCCACTGGAAGAGGGGTGGGAGATAGGCTGCGGGGTGGAGAGAGGGATGGTGGGGCTGGGGGAAGGTGATGGGGAGGGGACCACGCTGGGGAACTGCTTCCTGCCTGGACCCTGTGCCTGTCCTTGGCAGATCCCGACTCTGTGGAGCCTGAGGATTAACGCTTGTCCTTGCGCTTCCGATGGAAATTCGTCTGCTCTGGAGGAGCCAGCTTGCCTGGTGCTTCTCCTGCTGGAACCTGGATACTGGGACAGAGAAAATCCTCACTAGAAGGGTGTTCAAGGTGATGAGGCTCCAAATGAACCTGATGTTGTGTTGTCCTCAAGGTGTGGGACATGGATGTCAGCACAAGGTTGTGCATGAATGGGGACATCCACACAAAGGGATGGGCAGGGTGGACTGCAGCTTTGGTGGCTGAAACCTCTGGATGGGGCCAGGAGAAAAACAAAATTAGACAGGTCCTGCTCTCCTGTTCTCTGTGGGTGAGGTTTAAGGGACTGTTGGGGGTGGTCTGACATCTCATGTGTGTGTCCTCAGGAAGGGTCCATGGGGTCTGTCCCCATGCAGGCACCAATTATCATTGCTTTATCATGGCATTGGGGTTCGGTCGATAGATCTGTAAATAAAGAGCCACAGAAGCAGCGATGTGAGCTCAGGGAGGGGAGTGGATGGGAAAAGAGAGTTCATCAAGAGGAAGGAGGAAAAAAAAAAAAAAAAAGAAGGCAAAAAATCAATGGGCAGGATTGAGATGACATCATATCACCATTATTATATCATCAACCCCGCACTGCTGATTTATCGCTCAGGTGATCGCTCTCCTTTCGTGCCCGCTGGATGCAGCTCAATGTCTCCTGCTTAATTTCCTCCAGAGCTCTCGAAAGGCAGTTCTTGGGTTAAAAACCTGGAGAATGGGGACTGGGGACACTACAGACCCCGCGGCACCACTCTGGCCTCTTTGCCCTCTGCAGAGGGATCTGGGGACAAGAATGCTGTTGGTTCTCTGCTGTTTTTTTTTTTTTTGCAGATGCCTTTTTGCCAGGTGCATCATTTGGGGATGAGCTTCTGCTCAAAGGCTTCCTGAGCCTGTGCTAATCTCGTGGCTTTAATCATATTTTTATTGTTTGCCTTTCTCGCTGTGGAGGAAAATGCAGGAAGGAGAGCCCGGTTCCCTTTGTACGCTCAAGTCCTCAGTGGGGGTTCAAAACCCTTCTTAATTCCCCAGCTGATGCATTGTCTGCTGTATTTGTCCTAGGATCTAGAGAGAAGTTTATTTTTCTGGCTTTTCCATTCCTTTCTGTCTGATTTTGGTGCAGGTGACACCAGCACAACCCATGCTTGCATCCCCTCACTGTGGTTATGGAAAGGGACAGGGCCTGGTGGACATGCCACCTCCAGCTGAAGCTTTCTTTCAAATCACTGAAATAATTATGTTGCACAATTATTTTAAATAAAAGACCAAAAAAAAAAAAAAAAAAACACAC
>VXAV01007777.1:34222-51447 GCA_013399715.1 Alectura lathami | reverse complement strand
TAAAATAGAAGGGTACCCTTGAGCCACTTCCAACATTGGCTGCAAATTAGAGAGATGGAGCTGAATTTAGGTAAATACTGCTCACAAGCAGTTATCCAAAGAGCCTAGCTGTGGAAAGGCTGCTGCACTCCATTAGAAGGCAATGAGGAGAAGTACTGCTAGTCAGGACACGGTCTAGAACTAACTGCAATCATTTACAGTCAGGTAATATCTTATCTGATTGTATTTAAAACAGTAGCTGAAAATGTGACCAATCCTGATATTCTACACATTTAAATGAGGCTATGTTTGCTTACCAACAGACCTTTTTCGAAAGAAAGGGTATAGAAGATAAAAGCAGGTCGGGATGGGGGGGGGGGGGGGATAGTGTGCAGTAGTAGAATAACTGGCAGTATGACAGCGGGGGTTTTACTAGTGTAAGCAGCATATTGTGTCAAAAGAAGATAGCAGAAATGCGTGTACAAGCCTGCAGTTCAGCTGACTACAAGCATATATAGTTGCAAATTCAATTTAACTACAGCTAGCGAGCTACTAAGCTGGGTTTTGGAGTGCTAAGTGTTTATGAAGAAAGATTCAAAATCAAAGAACAAATTACACCTCGATGGGAAAGACACCATGGTGCAAGTTTTCCATGAGCATTAATGGGACTTAGGTGTCTAAATCTGCACACACCAGGACAGTATAGTTGAAAAAAGAAATAGTACTTGTAACTGGATTTTTCCAGTAGCCACAACAAAAATAAAAATGCTGAAGTCAAAAAAGGCAAAAAGAATGTTGTTAAGTCTCCAACATGACACAGAAGCTTCCCTTATCCAAAGGGAAAGTAGACAAAGGTAAAGGACTCTGGATTTAAATAAAGAAAATTAATAATCTGGAATAGTTATGTCTATGGGAAGTCTACTATAGAAAACAAAGCTAGTTTGTATTCCAAGAGGTGTTCTAAAAGAATTTACTTTAAACTGCATTTCAGTTCAATTATGTACCAAAAGTATACACTACTTGTCAACTCTTGTATCAACTCAGCTGCAAACAGGAGTGGTGAAGAAATAATTGCAGAACAACTGGCATTCTGCCCTGAGCAATGGTTTACATCTCTGCTGGAACAGAGACACAGATAGCAACTGGAATAATCTCTATTTAACACAGCCACCCAACTCTTCTGGTCACAGTTAAGGGAAGCACAGAAATGCCACAAGTAAGTCTTGCAGGTTTCTGGATCAAACCCTAATTCAGACACAGTGTTTTTCTTAAGGGTAGAGACATTCTTGGTTGGCATGTCTTTTTGTTTGATCTCCTGGAATTCACATGCGCATCTAGAGTCAAATTGACAGCACTATGAATAGCATATCGGGTGTTGGTCTGCTTTGCAGAGATGAAAGCCTGAACTTGTTTCTGCACATTCCTGAGGATCTCCCCAAGCTAGCCTATGTACCCTTCCATGTCTCATTGGACTGTTCAGGCACAGGTATTTAAGGAGTGAGTAAGGGGTGAATGTGCCAGTTGGTGTTCCCTATAGTGTCAGTCATTATTATATGTGACTTTAACTAGTGTTAGCAGCTTAATATGGTTTAGGTTAATGAGCCATTCTATGAGATGCAGCTTTCCAGTTTGTTGAGTTGATGAATTAATCACCACTACTTAAAGCTCCTTGTTTGTACTGGAAGGCTGCCTGCTCCCAGTACAGCATCTGGATAGTTGTTCTGCATTGTGTCATGGCTTCAGACTGCATCCCAGGAATAGACAGATACCTGGGAACTACTAATACACACCAGTTTATATTTATCTAACAACAACAACAAAAAAATAATTCTCAAACTATCTTTCTTGCTAGAAAACTTCTGAAATTGCTAGAGAAGGCTTGTCAGCACAACTTCAAATCTGGTATAGTATTCTGTCCAGTAATTATTTTTCTTGACACCCCCTGCTTCTCTCTCCCTTATTAACTCCATCCCCTTTTCCTGTTTAATTTCTTTCCAGTGGAAATGAAGAACAAGCAAACCTGAACACAGTGACAGCTACAACACAACAACAAAACCATCAAATACTTCAAATGGACCTAGTTTTGATCTCCTTTTCTGAGAAAGTGAATTCTGGAAAACTGATAGGGATGTTACAATACAAAGAATGCTGTGGAGGCTGACATAAGTCTTGTATGTTAAAGGGGAGGAAAGTAGGAGATTATCATAGATGCTCAAACTTCTGGGAAAACTATAGAATCTGTAATAAGCTGAAAGATATGAGAAGCTTTCAGGCTGGACAGGGGAACAGACAGAGAACCTGAGAAGTCATTAATAGACTTCCAGCTGAAGTTAAATTTCATCTTTCCCCAGAGGCTTCTTCTCCTCCTTTAAACTCTCACGTCTTACTACTCGCCAGTAACCTGCTTCATAATAGCTGATGATCACCCAGATAGCAAAATAGGCCAGGCAGAACCAATCAGCATGCATGCCCAGAACAGGCTTCTACTGAATGCTTTAGTTAACAGTGCTTTTGAAGTATCAGGGACACCAGCAAACATCCTGTAATCCCCCAATACTGCAAAAAGGCTAAAGAGCTGCCTCAAGCAGAGCTGCTGCCTTCCTTCAAGCACAGAGATCTCATGCTCAGCAAACACAGGGGGACCCTAAGCATTAACTGGGTGAATACATCGATCAGAGGCTTTGATTTCACTAAAAGAAACATTTTTTTCCTCCTTGCAATAAGTCTGTGTTTATATACATGATCACACCCACTCAGCTGCTGAGGTTCCCTGCTTAGACCTGGCCTACAGCAAAGGCAAAAAGAGTGTTGTTACCAGAGGCTTATTCTCAGCAGCTGGGAGCTGGTATGGATACATTATGGGTATCTACAACATTACTCAGAAGAATTACTGGAGTTTCTGGCTTTTGCTGTTGTGCAACACAGAAAAAAATCTCNTGCAACACAAAAAAAAATCTCTAAAAAAAAAAAAAAAAAAAAAAAAAAAAGTAATAAATTCAGTGATGCTTTCAATTATATATGCACTAAACAGGAACTACCTAGCCTTCACATAGTTTTACTATTAAGATTTTTGTTCATCTTAGTAAAGCTTCTACTATGAATTTGTCTATACAGTTCTTACCTGCCTCTTTCTGTTGTTACAGAGAGACAACAGTCAACATTCAAAGCATCAGGGCGTGACAAGGTCCAGGTGGCCCCTAAGAGCCAGAAGACCACGGGGATAGCACAGCCAGCACAACAGGACCTTACCAGCCAGGGCCCAGCCCCACAGTACCCAAGCAGGACAGACCTGTGGATAGCAGCCAGACTCAATTAGGAGACCAGATCATCAGGTAAATTTCATAGTGAAGAGTTAGCTGGGTCTGAGATCAAGCCAGAAAGTGAACCTACCAGTAAAGATCAACCAGACTATTGTCTGGCATAGCCATAACTAAACCAGAGACTAGCACTGTCACAAACTACTGCTCCTACCCCTAAGCTGAGTTTAAATAGTGCTCCTGGGCCTGTGGGCAAAGGCTGCAGGTGGAGGCTCCAGGTGAGGCTGGTCAGGACCAGTAAGGCTTAAAGGACCTCAGGGAATAGTGTCCCTTTTCTTTCTCTACATGACCTGAGAAAAAAAATAAAAAGTAAAAAATTGAAAATGTTACTTAACTCAGATAAAATCTAAATGTTACTGTAATGCAGTGTATGGTATAATCCCAAACAAAACTTTCGATTTTTGCAAGAGGTGCTGTACCTAAACCCTGAAGAGTTTTCTGTAGTGCTGAAAAATAGGAAAGTATAGTTTGCATATATATATGCTACTAAAACAACAACAACCAAAAAAAAGCCCCGCTCCTAGACTATTACAGTATCTCCACATCTATTTAATAAACATTTAAAAATACTTGCACTGTGGAAGACAATACCATCCCTCAGAAATCAGGAGACATTCTGACTTTAACCTTAGATAATAGGAAGTGGGGAAGATTGTTTTAACAATTCTTCAGGACTAGAGATGGTCTGCCTGTACAATTCATGTTTGCCAGCTGAATAACAACCTAGCAGAGTACAAAATACGTTTGTAGTGAATGAGAAAAAAAATATATATATATGTATATCAAAGTTACAGCTTTCTTTGGAAAATGCATTTTGAATGAATAATACATGGAAACACTTAGAAGCATATAAGCATTCTCAACTGCAACCTTTACATTTTAACATCATTTATCAAAGATTTTATTCCCAAATATTTCCCTTCTATCTTCATATCTTTTGTATAAGATTTCTGTAAGCAGAATGACTGTAACTAGAAAAGACCATGGTGAGATAGTATTTATTGCAGTGAACATATTTGACTCTAGGAAAACTGTGTTGCTACTTATCCTAACCAGGAAAAGACATTTTGCTGTGCTCCACTATTCAAAGGGAGGTTGAAACTAATGTACAGCAGCAAGACGTTATTGGAGCAATCAAGTTTACAGAGCAGTAGCAGCGTAATGCCCACCCTCCTGCCACATTAACTCTAAACAAAATAAATGAAGACAATTACATGCTGAACTGAAGAATGGGATGGTGAGTCAAGGGAAATACATTTTGTTCGTCAAAACTTCCCTACATGTGGGGATATTTTTCCTTTGTCATTGCTAAGTCTCAGTACCCTGCCAATATTCAAAAATGATCCTTCCCCACAGACTCTCCAGCTGCCCACAGAAATCTTCACTCTTTTTCTAAAGAAGACTCCACATACTACTGAAAGGATACTGTTGCGTGCCAAAATGATGAATCTAGAACATATACATGGCAAAATGTTCCAACTTGGATGTGCTGTCAAATATAGCAAACACTTCTTGCTGAAGACGAATTACACACCCTTTTTAAGAAATAGATGTGGAAACTACTCAAATTGTTATTTTCACACTAGACTAGCAAAGATTCCTGCCTGCTCTGTAGCTGGTATTTGCAAGTTTCACAAAGTGTTTGCGGAATTTTTAAAACTGTCTATACATAGATACACACCACTGCACACACCATCTCTGTTTTACACACGTACCCAGATAGTCTTTCATGCATACACACACATGGCTCTAGCCAGTAGCTGCTCTTTCTGCCCTTATTGCTCTAGCCAGAAGGTCTAAATTAGCATTGAGTTGGAATGGGGTATAACTGCTTCTGGCAGCAAGAATGAGACAGATCTTGAAAGCTCAAGAAAGCTCAAGGCACAACCACCACTCTTGTATGTCAGTGCAAAAACTCTGCAAATTATTGGAGAAACAGAAAGATTCCTCTTGTTTATTGTTTTCTCAGGGTTACTTGTGTTTGACACAACAATTTGCACTGTGTAAGGATGGCAAGATATGTTTCTTGCTTGTTGAGTGTCCCTTGTCTAAGGCAAGGTTTACCTGAGCAACCTAGTGACTGCAATATGGGGAGCTTTGAGCTGTTCACATGAAGAGTGACATAGAAATTACTTATTCTATTCACATCACAGAGTAAATCAGAGATTATTTCTGTTATTTAAAACAAAAACTCACAGAGTATGATTGGAATGCAGTTTTGTTAAGTTTTGTTTAAAGGACTGAGAGCTTTTAGTATTTTTCCCATGGCACAGAGACAAGCTGACTTACAAAGCAAAATTTTCCAGTTGGAAAACATGTGCGTGTGTACATGCAGATACACACAGGCCTGCACACATTTGTATGTATTTATACATGCATATGCATACACATTCATGGAAATATTTGCTAGAAGCATGAAAAATGGATTTGATTATGCAAAGTTCTCAACATCCACTGAAATTATTGAGCATCTGTAACTTCCGTTGCCTTCAAGAGGGAAATAAAGATATTCAGCAGCTGCATGTAGGATGTAGCCTGCTTCCACTACTGTATTAAGCTCTAAGAAATGTACCAATACACAGATCTCACAGTTTCTGCTTAAAGTGGTGAGAAAACCAATTGTAGACCAAAACGGCTAGAGGCAAAAAGATAAGATGAAATGTGACTGACAGAAAGACAGCATCCAGTAATGCTCAGTCAAGTGAAAAGGCAAAAGAACACAGGAATAGTAAAACCTATCCAGTTTAGTTTTAATTGGGAGGGGACATAACAGGCAGTTTTGGTGCTCTAGGCAGTCCATGCTATGCAAAGCCTATAAATGTTAACTGTTCTATTCTGAAGCAAAACATGCAAAGCATATATAGAGCTCTTTATATCTAACACTATGCCATAGTCAAATTGGACTGTGATTTCCAGTGACATTAGGGTGAAATGAGGTTGTCAAATCACGTCAGAGTGAAGCAGTATGGAAATATTCTTCTGCTTTCTGGTGCTGGCATAGTTTAAGTCAGCCTCTGCCAGTGCCTCTGCTTCTCACTGCATTTTGCCCCCTGTTGCCCCATTGTCTGTTGTCTTAAGTACTGCAAATACAAACTACCCCTGAAAGTGTGAAAGGCAAGGATTTTTCCCTCTGTCTATTTCATGCTCTGAAAAGGATTGAAAGTCACAGAACAGAGCAGGAACCTAAGATACTGGCTTTATAATCTCAGCTGTACAGCTTGCCTTCGTTTTCCACTGCTTCAGTTTACCCATCCGTGACACACATTGTCTGTGGCATCCCCTAAAGGCTTATAAGAGATTGGAGGATTTAATGCACACTAATGTATTTGGCTGAAATAACTCCATAATTATGAACTATTGTTACTGCAAGAATCAAAGTTGAGGTATTTAAAAATCTTGTGAGACAGAATTGGAGATCATTTTTTGGTAGCTTTTTAATTTTCCAGTACTTTCAGCAGTTAGAAGGGACTGAGGAAAAAGAACAAATGACAAAGACTTAATTGCTATTAGAAAATGTCAAGCTGAATAAGAAAATAAACATTGACCCACCCTCCAATGCAGAAAAATCTAGTCTTCTTGGGGCCCTCTAACGCATAATAGCACACAGCCTGTCCTCTGAGTTTATGCTCAAAATATTTTGGTGCTTTTGTTTTTTTCTGTTCTTTTAGTTTTTTAATCACGTGTGGTTGTGGTGATTTCAGAGGTAATGTGAGGAAGGAAATCTCTCACTCCTGCCTAACAGCAGTGAGGTTGGTTCCTTAGTAAAGCCTGCTCTTTTAAGGGATTGCCTACACTTTATGATTCCTAAGGCTTTGGGGCAGCTTCCCTCCCATGCAGATGAGTACTGCAGGGAAAGCCAGAATAACAGAGGAAAGAATTAGTAAAGCTTAAGCACTAGAGATGCAAGATGGAGAGAGCTGGAAGCAAAGCCAGAACTACTCAGAAGGCAGGCAGCAGTAGAGAAAGCTTTGAAAGTAAATCATGTTAAGTTTTACAGTGGGGCCAGTGACCCATTACATAGGAGTTAGGAAAGGAAATACTTGCTTGGGGTTCGTTTTCACAGAACTCTTCCTGTATGTAGGTTAATTAAGCATTCTGAGGATCACCTGATTAGGGCTTCACCATATGGCCTTTCAAACCATACCCCTAATGGGCATTCAGCAACTTAAGAATAGGAAACTCCAAAACAAAATGAAAAGATGTAAAGTTTTATGCTAGAGATCTAATTTCTTTGTAACCATTTGCTTATGATGAACAGTCAATCAGTACCAGTCTCCATGGCTTCCACAGTCTGACCTAGTAGGACAATCTTGCAGGACACTTGCAACTGCCACTGAAAGCACTGGTGTGTTTCAGAAACTCACAAAGCCCTGTGCTCAGCTGAAGCCAGAACAAAGCCAAGTTAATGTAGGTTGGCATTGCCAGTGATACCAGTGCTGCTGGCATGACATGGTGAGGCCATTGGATGGCCTTGAGCAGTTTTACAAGTCTCCTTGGTTTTCAGTTACTTTGCTGTAACAGTTTGGTCTAATGTAACAAGGGGGAGGAGCTAGAGGAAGCTAAGTAAAGCACAAAAAGGTCTGTATATAAAAGAAAAAGGCAGGCTTTTCAGTATGCGTTGTCCCTCCTGAAGATGAGTATTCCTTTAGGTAAGCTGCAAAAATAATCAGAAGTTTCTGTGCTGCTTTGAGCTCTGGGAAGCAGTTGCCTCTTCTTGTCTACAGATTACTCAGAGGAAAGCTCTTTCATCCCAGCCTGCTAGGGCATATCATATAAGGATAAAAACTGCCTTAAAAAAAAGTTATCATACAATAATGGAATGCAGTAGTTTGTGGTAAACACCAAAGACAGAATTTTATGCACAGCTTGATGTATGTCTTTTTTTCTGCCCATAGCAAGACAGGACTGTGGAGTCCTCCAGAGCTCTGGTAGTCCTTGCTTTCATTGCCAGAGGCTGGTACTGCCGTGCTTCTTGATTGACACTTTTCCCCAGATTTGTTTGCATGGCAGTCATGGAAGTATGGGAGAAGCTGGCAGAGCCAGGCCAAACATTTTCTGTTTATTGATGGCCTGAATCATCAGGACATTTAAAGAAAATCCAGAAAACATTTTTCAAAACAACAGCTAATGGTAAATGAAGTGAAATGTGGAAGGAAATGAGTTAACCTTGGTGTAGCCCTTAAAAATATTGCTGATGCTTTTAAAAACCATATAGTGGCATTATTTCCAGTAGAGTAATTGTTAGCATTTGGCTCTGAGTCAGTCTTGGACCATCCCTGACTTTTAAATCATGCCCACCAAATTTTCTCCTTCCACTTCAGCTGGATGAAGTAGATGTTAGTTCTTGCTCTGAATAGTTCTTTTCTAAGATGTCTGTATGATTGAAATTATGCAAATATAAGTTATTGTTCTCCAAACGGTTGTCCTTACAGGAGTAAGGAGAAAACTGCTGTTGGGGTGCAGTTTAATGAGATGTTAATAGAGCAGTTGGGGAATGTAAGTATAAGTGCAGCGGGGGTTGTGCTGAGGAGTTCAGTTGACAAAAGAACTGTAAAAATGTGGAGCCCTCTGAACTGAACCAAACTCTGAAATAAAAATTTTTGTTCAGCGAGGAAGGTCTTATTAAATAGCCATGTTTTCAAGTATGTGCTTTGTGTGGAGAACAGGGTCCTGCTCTCTGTTCTGCAGTGGCAGAATTTCTTAGTCACAGAGAAAAAAGGTGAGGTGAACGAAACCATGGTGTGACTCTGAAAGACAGACTGGGGTTGGAGAATAAATTAGAATATTATGCAACTTTGTAAAGCAGCAGCTTGTCACTTCCCTTATTGCAGAATGAACTGAAAAGCACAGCAATATGAAAGAGAAGAAGAGTTACCCTAGTAAAAATGTAAAACAAACAAACAAACAAAACAACAGGACTGGACTGACAAGCTTCTTCTGTACAACTGCTGTACTGTTTAGACATGAAACTTTCCAAGCTCCATCAAACTATAAGCGAACTGGGTAACCATGCGTATTCACTGCCATTTTGACACAGCTCACCTACAGCATCCATACCCCCTGCCCAGTCGTACTGGAAGCTGCAAAAGCAAGCACTGACCAGGTACGTGAAGAAGGGCATAGATTTATCTTGAGAGCTGTTAGGCACATACGGGGTACTTGGGTGATTCTAGTGCTGCTGTGATGTTTGGGACCTGATGGAATCCTGGGACCAGCGCTGTCTTAATTGCTTCACTCTTGATAGTGTAGCAATGATACTTTCATGCCTTCTAAAGGGCCCAAAACAGCCTGAGCAAGGATCTATCTGTTAGGCAGGTTGTGACTGTAACCATGAAACATCATCGTTCTCCAAGAACTACAGAGAGGGATAGTGATTTGAAGAAAGGAATGGATGTGAGGTGAGAAACCCAAGCTAGATAATCAGCCATACTTGTAATAAGAAGAGAACTGCTCTAAACTCTGCAGTGTGAGTGTCACCTTTTGTTGTGTAGTACAGCTACCTGAGTTGTACTCAGGGTTTGAGCCAAATGACAATTATGCCCTTGAACCTTTTTACTGCACAAGAGTAACAAGGGCCACAGCGTCCCTCTGTCTCACCCTGACAGTGACAATGCCTGCCTTGCCATCTGTTTCCATGGACAACCAAATGAATTTCCAGAGATGTCTCACCTGATGTGAGGACATGTAGATGTCAGAATTTAATTGTGCTTTCTGCAGAGCAAAGCTTAGTGAGCTCATGGTGAAGGTGGCAGAGGTTTCCTTGGTTCCAGCTGACTTTTCATCCAGGGGAAATATCTGCAGTGGTGGGTCTGCATGGGCACGCGCAGCTGTACGCTCAGCAAGGACAAATGTCCGAAAGAGAAAACAAACACAGAATAAAGCTGGATAAAATTGCAACTGACACCACATGAAGCTAATCACCCTCTGCAGCTGTTGTGGCTTGGAAGGCAACCAAATGAAAAGCTTTTAGGATATTTTACTTTTGACTTTTTCCTCCTTTAACGCTAACCTGCTTCTGAAAGGAGGCCCCTAATTTCTGCCAATCACAAGGAGAAAATAGGTCCATGAGTGTAAGTGCAAAGCAGGTATCTAATTTATATGCAAAGTCAGTGTAATTGCAAATGCAAATGGAATCATTGCTGCCGAATGGGGCTGACTTTAATCATATGTATACATATATAAATATTTGTGATTTTGGCAAAATCTGTACAGTGCCAGTGCCCAGTCTGACATTTTGAATATATCCAGAGACCCCTTGTCCTGACAATCCCTTTACTCTCTGAATGGCAACCCTTGGCAAACCTACATACAGACAAATACACACCCTAAATATCCTTATATGCTTTGCTACCCAGAGTTGGACCAAAAATCCAACATTCCACAGCAGCAAATGTCTGTGCAGAGCTATGTGTTGCAGAGAACCATTCTTTGGGTTCTCAGAGGAGGGCAACTGTCTTATGTCCCAGTTGTCACTTCCCAGTCTTCTGAGTTACTTGGCAACATCATGCAATATCTGTAAAGCCATTTTAGCAATTCCAGCCTAATATATTTTACTAGTGACTGTTCTATGAATCCTTAAGTTTCAGATAATTCCTGTTGAACTGCCGTACAAACCTTGCAAGGGGAGACTTCAGTCTGGGAACAATCTGGAAGCATCTCTGTAGTGAATGACAATGAACAGGAGGTTTTAGCTTTTCTGTAATGTTCTGTTCCATTACATCTAACCATTATCTGTAGTAGGAATTACTTGCTAGTCACAACCAAGTAAGCAAGAAAAGCCTCATGCTCCATCAGCCACATAAAACAACTCCCATACTGTCCACCAGTCAGTGGAATGAGTTTGGAAGTAAGCTCTTTTCTCCCAACAATTCACATAAACTTCTTTCTTGACTTCCTTACTAGGCAATGCTTATTCTGTTTCTAAAATGGCTCTTGAAATGCATTGTGCGAAGGGTAGATATAGGAAACCATAAAATTTAACAGTGAGCATTGATTCTGCACTGAGAGAGTAGGGTTCTTGTCAAGAGTTCCAACCACAAAACATCAATGCACAGCAGGGATGACTTTAGACAGGGTCACAGCAAAGAGTGTAAATTTATATGTTTTTAACTATTTTGCTTTTCTTGTTTTCTTTTAAAAAAGGATTGTGTGCTGAAATTCTTAGGCAATGAAAGAAAACTCAGGGTTTTTTCCTCTACCACAGCACATTATCTTCATCGCATCAGTACTTTTCTTCTTTCCCTCACTCCTCCAAGGCTCAAAGTGAGGAATGCCTATGGTGGTAAAGTTACAGCCTGCTGTGAGCTGGAATCTGTGTGGGAGCAGTGCACACATTACTGTGCTTTGCTGAGCATCCCTGCCCCGGTCCCTGCTGCCTGACTGTTCCAGGCAGCATCTGCCCCACCAACCTGTATGCTGATGGTATGCACACGTCTGTGGCACTGCTCCACCTGCAGAAACCTGGACAATGACGGGCCTTGAACATGTGTTGGCAACGAGGGAAAGAATGTGTAGACTGCATGTTCTTCACATAGGATTACACCAATTCCCAAACAAATTCCCATTCTCCTTCCAAAGGAGATGCTTCCCCTTGCTGCTTCCTCCCTCCTTCCATTAATTTTTAGGAAAAAAAAAAAACACGTAACTAAGGCCTATTATTTGTGAAATTATAGTTGTAAAGTGGCAAATCAAGAGACATAAGGAAAACCACTCATTAGTTTATGGGCCTGCAGTTACTTTGTTCCTGGATGCTGAGGGTGTAGTGCCATTCAAAACAGAATCAGTGTGAAATAGCTGATTTTGCTTCTTTGTGTTTTCCCTTATTTGATTCAAATAGTTCCTTAGAAACTAGAAATCATGCACCAAGAGCATATTACAAGGTCATCTGGTCATGCTCATCTCAGTCTTCTACCTGGGATTATTGTTACTTTGCAACTATTTATTTATTTATTTATTTATTTTGCAGTCTCAGTACTCTCAGGGGAAAAAAAAAGAAAAGTATTTTATCTTTATGTACTGGGCTAACGTACATATTACTCAGTAGATTCAACCAAACAGAGGAGACCAGCTTATGTAGGCTGTAATATTACAGCTCATCATCAGCGACAGTACAAACAAATGCATGTGTATCTGAATGAAGGTGTGTGAACATTTCTGCAATGACAGACATACAGCACTTCTGAAAAATAAGAACAGGTCCCTGCAGACCAGAAACATCTTCATGTAGGTTACAATAAAAGGCTAACTGATTGCCTTCCTCTTTGGTTTATGAGCACTAGTTCTTAACCTGTAGAACCATTTCCTTTAGCTCTAGGCTGCTAATGAGCTCACCTGTGATTCATGTGGTACATGCTGTTCTGCACTGATATGTCCACATTACTGTGGAATTTTGTAAATGCAGAAAAATGCAGAAAGCCATAGAGAGGCCATGCAACAACTTTCTTCTGCTGATGGACCCATTGCTGTGAAACACAACTCTGAGTGTTTCTCAGAGTAGGGCCAAACAGACTGGACACGTGGCTGAGGTACTCTTCCATTTTCAGGGCTGAGGATGTGCACCTTGGCTGAGACAGCTGCACAGTAAGAGGTTAGCAGGAGTGAAGGGAAAGGCTCTGCAGACAGCTCTGCCTCATTGCTGCAGGTCCGCTGGTGCTCTGGAAGATGCAGACTGCAGGCTGCACTGGGAGGTTACCAGGATAGCACCTGGTGGTTTCCATTCCAATTTAAAGCCTCCATGGAGGAGATGGAAGACTTCAGGCTCTTGTGTTACCACTTACTATTTAACATACAAAATTGAGAAAAAGAGTTTATTTGCCACAAAAGGCAAGAAAAAGCTAATTTGCTACCATCAAACATGCTTATTGATTGAGACAAATGTATAAAGTGAAAATCAAAACTTAATTTAGCTGGAGAGGCACAAATGCACACTTTCAATGCATGAAAAATACTAGTATAAATCAAACTTAAAACTGAACAGTGCTATTACTTGAAAATACCAGCCCAATATCTATTTGATCTACAGTCAAAAAGCAGAAAGAAAATAAACGTTCCTCTGAGAAATGCAGTCATTCCTAATTATTTTCTTGTAAAAGTATATTTCATTTCTGTATGAGTAGCTGGTTTGGTAAAATAAAGAAAAGCAGTAATTCAGAGCTCATTTATTTATTTTGGACTTACAAGTAATATTTTGCTAACATTATGATAGGCTTTCATTTTTCAGATTACCTGCATAAGTCTCTTGAGTTAAACACTTATTAGTATGAAAAACTGTCCAGAAAATATTAAACAATGCTTCTGAATACAAATTATTTCATGAATATGTAAATCGTGCCTCAGTGTGACATTTGGCTCGTCTGGGAAACACTGATAGACGAAAAACATCAAACTCGATCAAGGATGAGGACAGTTTAATTTAATACTTCCATCGTGTTAAAGGTGGAAACTCTGGATTTTAATGGCTGTATAAAATGCTTCAATTCATAGCTATAACAAAATATCCATAGCTTGCCATAAACATGGACATGGGCAAAGCCTTGACCCANNNNTCAGAATCAAGGCAAAGAGCAGATCTGCTTGAGCTTGGCACGTTCGTTTCCAACAGTAACCAAATAAACCAGCTTTGCCTTTTGTGTCTCAGGCAACTGCACCAAGGTGCTTGCTGCTTAAACATTCCCAGCAGCTGCTGTGGCCTCCAGAACACACAGTGATTCTGCAGGAGGCTGCCCAAGTCAAAGCTCTTCTCTCTCAGACTTTCTTCTGACCCAGCCAGAAACTCATCTGCTGGTGTGCCTACCCCCCTCTTGTGAGGAGGGAGTCTGCGCTGCTTCTGCACAGAGCCACAGGATGTGAAAGGTAGCTAAGATCTGAAAGCTGTGCACTGGCATCAGCACAGTGCAGGGCTGGAGCTAATAAGCCCAACGCTTGGCAAGGCTCATGGGCTTGGATCAATGCCATGCTAAGAGCAGCATGTAGGAGCTTGTACTCAGCACTTTATCCACTGGTCCTGTCTTTTCCCACCTATTTCTGCCAATTATAATAAAGCATTCTGTGAAGCACAGGGTAGCAGTCAGGTAGTCATCACACACAATAATGCAATACCACAGTCAGAGGAGGGAGGAGGACTATCACCCCTGGCAGAGCAGCAACCACCCCTCCAGATGAGGAGCATCGGTTTGGTTTTTAGTTTGAAGATAATGAGGAGAATAGATTTGTTTTCCTGAAGCTGGACATGGGCACTGCTTCAGAGAGTTGAATGAAGATATTCTCTCAGGATGAAGTATTAGGAACACAGATGTAGTCAGTGGTTAGTCCAATGCATTACGGCCTGACTATAAGGCAAACTGACTTCAGGGAAAAAAAAAAAAAAAAAAAAACGATTGAAAACACAATTTTGTTTGTTTTTCAAAACGGAATGGACCAGAACTAAGTGTAGTGGCCAGATCTCCCTCAAGCTCAGCATGTCTCTCACTTCTATACACTTTGTTGTCAAATATGCTCCAGGAGGAAACAATTTTCAGGGCTTTCACATCCACAGAATCACTCTGAAGGTATCAAAAATGACATTTTCCTAGTCAAGTCTCATTGAACTCTTGAGAGTCAGTTAAGCCAGAGTCTTAACTTGGTCTTGGCAGATTATTTCAGTGCTGAAAGGCATTTGAATCTTTCTCAATTTGCCACTAGCAATGTAATTCTTCAGTTCTCCTCATCTTCGGAGTCACTACTGAGACCCAGCAAGATACAGATATATTTGCAAGAATTGACAGGAAGGAAGGCCAGATAAGCAAAGAGATATCCGAGCTGAAACCTGTTCTGTGTAGAAGAACATTCACTCAGAATGTATCTATGTAAACCAGATTATACTCATGCCTAAAACAAGTTAAAGCAAATTCAGAAAGCTCTTACCCCTAAATGAGTGTGTCCACAGATGGCCTAGCTTTGTGTAATCACTGTGGAGCTTAAATACAGCAGCAGGTGCTCTGAACAACATTAAGGAATCAGGCTTGTTGTTCTCATCAGTGACTACTGTGAAGTAAAAGCCATCACCAGCACCACTAAACTTAGCTTCATATTCTCTCACTGAGGTTTGATATAGCTGCATCTGTAAGCAAAGCATGATTGTGAGAACTAGTGACTAAATGACTTGATCTTCTATTTCTTGGCATTTTTGGGGGGCCGTTTACTCCTGAACAATACTGGCATCACATTATCATCTTGATCTGACCTTGTACCAGTGCCCATGCCTGCAAAAGGCATAGCATAAGGAAGAAAGAGGCCCAATAGGGTACATACAGCTTGTATTGGGCTATTACCCTGGGCTGATACACAAATTGCAAAGAAACAGGCTTTCCAAAGACCTCCTGAAGCATGATAGTGGCTGCTAATGGGAAAGTGTGATAGACTATTTTTCTCATCATTGATTTTCTACATTGATGTTTGGCAAATAGAAAATGAAAATTCGATATACCAATCAAACCTTTGTGCTGAACATGTCAATTTCAGCCAGAGTTGTACTTTCTGTGAATGAAATCGGAGTTCACTGCCTCTTTACACTTCATATTTTGAGCTTGAATTTCAGACCAAGTCAATACTCTTACCCTACCATGCTGTGTGAGGGTGCTTTGGTGTTAAACTGAAACATTCAATTTCTCTGTCACTTCACTAGTTTATCTGTTGTTATTACAAATGCTTTTAGGTTTTTATCTGTTTTACAAAGGACAAACTTCAGATGCTCTGAGCAAGAGATATAAAAAGTAACAGTGCTGGTTCCTTTCTGTAAAGCACGAGGGACCTTGCGCTCATACTTGAGAGAGAATTTCAACAGCAAACAACTGGAACTCAGAAATGAGATTAACTGTAAGGGATTCTTCAAGCATAACCAAATAACTCTCCATGCAATCAGAACATATAAACTGCACACTGTATTTGGTTAGATGGGAGCGAAATAAATTCAATGTAGTATTTAAGCCAAAGGATTGCACCTCTTGCTCTAGCGGAACTTAACATGGAATGGTACCAGGCAGTCTGGTAATTTCCTGTACGTGGGTCACTGTGTAATGACTCAAAGCTAGGCCAGATAAGAACATGCCAAAGTGTAACCTACAGAAAAATGTCTGAGATGAAATTACTATGTATACAGGATGTGAGAGAGCAGGATTATATTTCCTCTTTAGCCTCAGTACCTGGATACTTTCTTCACAATGATGTCATCTAGCACTGTCAGGTGCCATTATGCATCTTATTCATTCTTTGAGATATCTGGTGTGTGTGTGTGTGTGTTTGTTTCTTTTATTTTTTCTTTGTTTTGTTTAAAGTAGCACAGACAGGACACTGAAAATTAATACAAAAGCAAACTTCTCAGCAGGCCTCAGTTATATGGCAATTTAACTTTTAGAAAAAAATTATTACACAAGGGTCATAAAAGCAAAATGGAAGTGGAGATTTTTCTAGTTGCAAAATTATTTTCCTTTTGCACTTATTTAAATGTATGTAGAAAAAGACTGTATGCATTGTTCAGTCTACATGACTGGAAAGCTTACACAGGTAAAAGCTTATATTGCAGATGTATCTGATATTAATATATTGTATTCAATATACTTTATATTGATTTAGTCAAGTGGTTCTGTATCCTGCTTTTGACCATATAAATGCTGCAGAATCGCTCAAGCAGTTTGCAAAAAGAAAAGCATGTTGGTTGTGTTTTCCTCAAAGCACCAAGTTCTACAGCAGTGGAGATGGATGAACCAAAGGCAGAAAAAAGTATCTTAAAATTCTAAAAGGTTAATTGCTGAAGCATAACAATAGCCAAAAGAAAACTCCCTCTCTGTGCTGAACTTCATACATTCCAGAACTAGCCAACTCAGGAGATTTACTCCATCACCTACAATAGACTGCCGTCAAGCAAAAAACATGCTAGATCCTATCTCTGGCAGA
>VXAV01007777.1:18357-33557 GCA_013399715.1 Alectura lathami | reverse complement strand
TGAAGTCTGACAACTCAAATCATGCACGGTGACTGAAATTATCTCTGCAAAAGGAGCAGAATTTATTCAAATACTAGATGGGAAGTCTGTCTGAACTGAGATACGCACTTCTCATTTTTCTGTGCCTAAGGCACAGTAAGGCAAAAATGAAAAGCCTGTTCCTTACAGAGAATCTGCTGGTATGTTTGTATAAAAGACCTCATTCTGCTCCAACACCTGCTTCAGAAATTTCTCACATGTACAACTGTAATTGTACAAAGAATATTGAAACATGGGAGAGAGTGAGAGCTCTGAGGTGTTGGCTTTGTTTCATGTTGATCACGTTGCCATTTGTTGAAGGAGGATGAATTCCAGATGGTCAAGGATGATTTCAGATCAACCCAGGTGATAAAGTGTAAAAAAAGTAGAATGGAATACAGAAACCACTTTGAAAGCATAACCTGAGCAAACAGTCCCAATCCCCTGGGACTGTAGTTTTATTCCCTTGGATGTCTTCCAACAAGTGTGCATTTTGAGGTCTTGGTATGTACTCCAGGGAGGACAGGTGAAAGATGGGGTATAAGCACTTTTTCACTTTAAAACCTTGAAAAGTTATAAATGAGTTATCTGCATCAGCTGGATAATGCTTATAAAAAACCTGACTTTCTTAAATCCAAAATCTTAAAGAAATAGTTAAATAAAATAATCCATAAAGGTGGTCAAAAACAATAGCTTAGTAATTTCCTAGGGATATTTTTAGAATGTAATATTGAGACATTTTGCAGAAACAAACTCTCAGGGAGAGTTTAGTTTCATTTGCAATCATGCCGGGTTGCTATCTCAGGAGAGACAATGCCTCATATGTTTAGCTTAGCTCTTCTAATAAAACTGAAAATGAGAACCTGCAGCACATTACAGCAGAAAGTTTAATTTCATTATTAAATACAAATGTAAGTGCATTAGCAATTTCTTTTTATAGGGTTGTTTCAGAATTGAACAGGTATAAAAAGAGTATGGCCTTGCAAAAGTTTTTAATTAAGAAGCCAAAACATGAAGAAGTCTGGAAAGCAGATTTTGCTGAGTTCTGTGAAAAAGAAAGGACTAGAGGTACATACCCTCAACAAAGCTATCAAAGCAAAAAGGAAACACTCTTTTGCTGTAGTCTAGGTTGAAATTACAAAGCACAAAGTCAGGAAAAAGTGTGGGTCACACACAGACATGAGAAAGAGTATTTTAAGTGATCACCCCAGAAAGTTGTTGAACAACTACAAACCATTAAAGTCTCTGTAAGTTTAGAATATACTTCTCACTGTCACAATAAGGAACAGCAGAATGCTAAAGTATCTTCAGAAGATAACATATGAAATAAAACAAAGGAATATAAAGTAGGCTATGCTGGGTCTGAGCACGATACTGTGAAGCCCAGTGTCCACAACTTTTCTGACTATACCACAGAAAATTTGTCCTGAAAATGCCTCTGGCTGCAGAAAAGTCATCCTAATTTCTCCTTCAAGAGAGATTCAGGTCCTATGTACATGCAAACATACACATATACTGAGAGAGAGAAAAAAAAAAAAAAACTTACATTAACATTTCAGAAAATTGTAGTATTGGAAAAATAAGCAAAACAATTTTAAGAGGTATTCAGTGAATATACTTAGAATCATAGAGACATCTAGGTTGGAAAAGCCTTTCAAGATCACAAAGTCCAGCCATCAACCTGACCTACTGAGTCCCATCACTGAACCATGTCAGTGTCATGCTCACACATCTTCTGAACAATTCCAGGGATGAGGACTCCACCACATCGTTGGGCAGCCTGTTCCAATGCTTGACCATCCTCTCTTGTTACAAAATTGTTTTTGATATTCAACCTAAACCTCCCTTGGTACAATTTGAGACTGTTTCCTTGTGTCCTCTGAGTAGTAACCTCCTTTCAGGTTGTTTAAGAGAGTGATGAAGTCTCCCCTCAACGTCTTCTTCTCCAGAATAAACTCCAGTTCCCTCAGCCACTCCCCATATGTCTCATTTTCTAGTCTTTCACCAGCTTTGTTGCTTTTAGCACACGCTGGAACAACTCAATGTCCTTCTTGTAGTGTGGGGCCCAAACCTGAACACAGTACTCGAGGTGTGGTCTCACCAGTGCCATCTACAAGTGCCTATAATTCCCTGGATACTTCTTCCTACCCTTGTTAAAGATTGGAGTCACATTTGCCAACCTCCAGTCAACTGGGACCTCCTTGGTTCTGATAAATTATTGAAAGTGGCTTGGTGAACATTTTCACCATGTCCTTCAGTGTTTTTGGATGAATCTTTCTGACACCACTGACTTAAGGGTGTTCAAGTGATGTAGGAGGTCGTTACGATTTCCCATTGGGTTGTAGAAGCTTCATCTCCTTCCCTATCACTGTCTTCCAACTCAGGGGCTGGGTACCCATAAAACAATTAGCCTTACTACTGATGACTGAGGCAAAGAAGGCATTAAGTACCACAGCCTTATCCTCATCTTTCATCACTATGTTTCCCCTCACATCCAATAAGGGATGGAGATTCCCCTTAATCCTCCTTCTGATATACTGGTGCTTCTCTTGAATCCAGGGAAACAAATCAAGAGCTATTTTTCTTTCAGTTACCAATTAGCTGCTCCATACTGTTCTGTATAGCTCCTCCCCTCCAAAATACTGGAATACATTCCCTTTTTAATAACACTGAGAATGTACCCTCATCTCCCTGCAAATCCGTTAATGTCAGCTTCAGATGTTGAATTGTCAGTGGTATTGTATCTAGTCTTACTAACAACATGTAGATAATTAACCTTCAGGCGAGGAAAGGACCTACATTCCCCCTGCCCCCCACCACACTCTTTTGAGCACAATTTAAGAGAACATATATTTAAACCTGCTGTATATTAACTCCAAAAAACCCCACCATGAATTTAATGAATTCTGTGCATCTTCTAGGGGATGATGTATCCCATTAGAATAAAAAGTGAAATCCTTCATTCACAATGGACAACAAGCTTTTGGAATGATGATTAATTAGTACATTGAACATGCATCTGGGAATGATCAAATGAGCTACAGAACTTGCATAAAGAATTTTCTCCGTGCAAGTCTCCTCTAAACTTTACATAAATCTCTCACCAGTGAATCCATTGGGAATTCAGCCAGGGCCATCAGTTCTACTGATCAATAACTCCTTCTGGTGGTATGTCCGTTTTTAGATTGTTGATAAACAACTGACTGCATAAGGTATCTGCTAGCATTTGCCCTGTCAGAGAAGCATCTCTTTTGATGAATAGACCTTCCCTAGAATTCAAACTCAAGGAATTGTTTGACAGCTGCTGTAAGGTCAATGAACATATGATAAGAAAATCAATTAAATTTGTTTACTAATTTCTAGTAATTTCTCACCAGTGGATTTATCTTCCCCACATACTATAGTTCTTAATTTCTAGTCAGCTTGGTGGAAGTTCTTGGTGGAAAAGACACATATATGAACCATGTTTTTGAAGGTAAATTTTTCTTTTGATGCCTGGTTTCTCCCATAATTTCCATCCTAAAATCCTAGTCTTGTGTCTGTGAAATTAGATCAGAGTTTTGTCAACGGAAAATAAGGATAAAACTGGATTTGGGAAACTATTCTTTTCCTTGCATTTAATATTTTAGCCAGCTTAGACTGTCTGTACAATGGAGGGGGAAGGGATGCAGATTTTTTAAAATTTTGATATTTTTCCCATTTGCAAGTTATATTGCACAACACATTTAGCTATAAAAGAACTGATACAAGAAATATGCCTGCTGTCAGAGTTTACTTAATCTCCCTCCGACTCTGATGTCTGGAGGAAGCACTAGCCTGACATGTGGAGAGCACAACTTCCCTGTATGGATGCAATGCTCCCAGAGATGGCATTGCTGATGACTGGGTGACACCATGAAGGACAAGAGCAATATGTAGACCCATAAACTTCTGTCCCTCAGCTTCACTGCATAAACTATTATTGAGCACAGCCACTTTTAAACAACTGAAACAATAGTAAGAAATGGATTTTATATGGTGGCTTTCATTTATGATATTTTGGAAGGCTTACAGAATATTACCTTCTCAGATAAATTGTGCATAACAGATATTGATGTTTAATTTTTATGTAGCACATACAGTATATTCCTTTTACTAGTCTGGAAATCTTGAATTGTGATTTAGAGTTAGAAGATATTCAAATAAGTACAGTAAGCAAATGAGAAATCAAAGCAGTGGAATTCACACAGCATATATTCTAGCACAGTACTTATTTACCCCCAGAAATCATCCCAATTTAATCTCTGTGTAGGAATACAAGGGGGACTTCATTCTAGCTCTGAACACGAACGTGTAAATTGTTGTGTTACTAAAGAATGGTATGTTAAGACATAAGGAATTTTGGAATTGTTTATGTGGTAGAGTGAACATAAGGTCCATTGTCATTTCTTTCTGCCTTTTGCTCATTCATATGAATTATTTCTCTGATATTTCGCTGCATGCTTCAAAATCCTTTGAAAGGAAGAACATTGTTAGAATATGCCAGATAATAATAGAATCACAAGCAACAGTCAGTGAAGAGTGTGAGGGTGGGCAGGAATAGAAAAATCCCATTGTCTAATTATTAAATCTATTCACTAGGCTTGGGAAGATGTTGGAATACTTAAACAACCTTCATCCTAACAGCAGTGCTGTAATTAGGGAGCAGCTCTAAGAATTGGAGAGAGAAGATGGCAAAATGAGAATCACAGATGTTAGTGACAGAAAGACCCAGTTAGGTAACCAAAATACTTTTCCCTACTGTTCCCAGTCAGGCTTCACAACTGCCTAGGAGGGAGCAGTTGCAGAATGGACAGAAAGAATTCAGACAGAGTTCAAAAAAGGACATATTTCAGTGAACTTAGATGGAGCTCAACCCATTTCAAAGAGAGTCAGGAGGAGGGAAAGTATTGTGTCAGGTTTTGTGTAAGCAGAAAAAGTTCCTCCACCAACAATGAAGTTTCTTCTGCTCTGCCATTGGAGTTGGTTTCTCCCAGCAAAGAGATAAACAAAGATAAGTTTAATCACTAGCAATCAGTTTATCAGTGATCTCTTTGATTAATTCCCAAGCCTTACCAGGCTTCATGGTATATCATGAGTTTTGCATTTACAGTATAATTCTTAAAGCCTGGCTACTGAAGCTAAGTGATTACATGGGAATTTCAGCTTTCATTAAAGACTTGAAATGAATTTCTAACCATGGTAATTGCAATGAAATAAATTTGAAAGCGTGATCTTTAAAAGTCACACCCCTAACAAGTCAGATAGTATATTTAAAATTACTAGAATCTACTTTCTGAGACACGCATGTTGGGGAGTGGTTAGTTCAGGATTTTGAAATACAAATGCCAATGCTCTTTGGCAGTAAGACCCAGGCTGAGAGGATCTATTTCTGTCTATGTCTATATTTGTTTTAATTTACAGAATAGCAATTATTGAATTTATTCTCATTTTGAACACAGCTTTGTGCTTAGAAGTCTATTCCAAATTATTAAAAAAAAAAAAAAAAGTCAAGCTACGTGTAGATCAAAGAACCTTTTATAAGTTATCGTTTATTGTGATCTTCTATGGCTGAACAGAATGCATTAGAATATTTTTTCACTTACACAATGTGTCAGTTACATAAAAAAGTGTCCCAACACAAAGACTATGACCACTGGAGGATTTAACTCAAGACTAAATTTTGTCTCCCAGGTCGGACAGATTACGAGTGTAAGAATGGAAAAGCTGCTTGTCTTTCTTCAGTTTGAAAATGGAGATCACTGTCTCTTACTTACTTAAACAGTAAAAGATAATCTCTTTGATTATTAAGTTGTACATTCTCAGGGAAAAGTACTTTCTTCTGTGCATGTATGGTAGCTAACGGCATTTGATCCTTTGAGCTGTCATACAAATAGCGGAGATATTTGAACACCTGTTATATTTTTGGATACAGAAACAGAGTTCAGATTCACACATAATTTTGGCAGAAAGCAAAAAAGAATCCAGAGGGGAGAGCAGATAGTGCCTCGAGAGGACATTTCTTGAATATTAACCATGATTTTGAATAATGTTCTTAGAGTCATCCAGAACTTTATTTGCTATTCCTTACAGCAAATATTTGCAGCAATAGTAAGATCTGTTGGGAACAGCACAAAATATTCCCAGCACGATATTGAAAGAGCAGTAGGAGTTTCCTCAAAGCATCTTTGTATGTACCTCCAGCTAAAGACAGATTGTTTACACTGGAAACAGCCTCATTCAGGATTTCAAAGAAAATTCATCACCACAAGGCAACACAGACTCACTTGAGCCTCCAATAAGCAAGCAAATATCTACCTGCATATGTTTAGAAGAAGATCCTGTGCTGCATCATTCAGAAGGGCAGCAGCCAGTTCATACGTGGCTGAAATATTTATATGGCTGTTTGGGCTCTATGTTAGAGACATCTATCAAGGCGTATTAGATTAGGAAAGATATAGAATTCCACTTTCTTGACATCCATGGAAACAAGCTCAATACAACTAGGGCTTGCAGGGATGACAACAACGGACAGAAAAAGTAGCAGCAAGAGATGAATTAAATACCACTCTCACAAGCAGAAGTTCTCAGCATTGGTCTGCTGACCTTTGGAAAACTTTCAGTGCAGATTTGCTGGTGAAGTGTTTTAATCTGTGACTATAGTTTTTGGGATTCTTGCAGTAATCCCCTAGCCTGCTCCAGTGTTTGGGAGAAATCACAATTTCTGAACTGCAGGCTCTCATGAGGCAGAGGAAAGCTGACTGGTAACACAGAGGGACAGCTCTGAAAGTATAAAGGTTACACAAGGTCCAAGATCTAAGTTCAAAATAGGACTCCTACGGTTTTGGGGACACTTTTCAGTCGTGAGACAGTCATCATCATACCACTCTTAAAGCCAGAATGCAAAGGCATGCAAGTTTCCAGATTTGATAGTTTTCTAGTTATTCCTCTTAAGAAATGGATCCTTTGTCTCCTTTTCATGTGCGCCCTAAATTAGTTAGATCCTCATGGTGCTTGAAGTAATTAGGCTGAAAGTATTGCATTATTTTCTGTGAGCCTCTAAGGGTGAGAGTTGTTGAAACTATCTAGCACAGTACATTTGGCAGAACACACGGTCCAGTGCTTTATGGATGGTATTTGAGTGCAGAGGCTTCAGACAGCAAGCACAATTGTACAGTTATTAAATATAAGCCCTCTGATACCAGAAAATGAGTGAACTCCTATGCATCTCCCTGAAAGTGGCAAAGAAGGTAGGGCCCATTGTGCCCTGATTATGATAATTTATCAAACTGAATTATTAATATTTTTTAAGACAATGATTATCATCAGTTTGACAGTTTCTAACTTCATTAGAAGTCGCAGCTGCTGCTATCATTATTCTGATTAGTTACCTTGAATTGCTTTGCAAAAGACAATTATCATTACAGCTTCTCTGTCACAAGGAGGAAGTGGCTTCTCATGGCAGAACTGAATTAGAAAACAAACTAGAGCATGAAATAAAGGGAAGAGACCAAGTGTGTCAGACACTAGAGAGAAGCTGATCACACCTTCCTGGACTCGAGGGTTTTAAATAGAGGCTATCACTCTGAAAGGCAGGAACCCGTAGAACAGATGCAAATAACCACTAATTGATGCTAATGCTAATCAAGTCAAATGATCCTGTAGCTGGTGAGAATGGTTTATTTCTGATAAATTACCCTGGTTTTGAACACCCTTTTTCTTTTAATATTTCTCTTATAATTTCTACAACTTTATTTTTCTTTTTGAAATGGCCTAAGTGCTACAGTTCAGGTCCCTTGTATTGCCAACAATATTGATTTCTTCAGATACTTCCTTTGTCTTAACTCCTTCAATTTTAACTTGGAATCAGTTTAGCTTCTATCCAAAAAAGTAATTTTTCTTAGTGTCTATTTGATACCAAGCTGAAGAAATTCTACAGTCTGAAGCCAGTGTGCACCTTTCTGATATCAAGACCAAACCAAAACAAAACCTGGTCTCAAAATCTCACATTTTTGCCTTTGACTGTACTGTTTGGGAATAGATCCCTTTCATTATATCCAGCAAGTTCTAGAACTCAGTCATACCTGTCTCGACCTGCTTTTCTTTTCCTGTCTTGCATACACAGTTACTGTATCTCAGTTTAATAGATATGTTTTTGTGGTGATGATCCAAGGCATCAAACAGACAGCATGAAACAATCCTTGTCCTAAGTGACTCACAACCAAAATCAGATGAAGAGCAGAGAAGGAAGGTGACACAGATGAGCAATACCAGAGCTTGAAGTAGAATACAATTGACCTAGGCAGCTGTTTGGGCAGGGACTGACTTCACTGATACTATCTTCTCCTTGCCCTTACCTGTCTCTCCTACCAGACTGCAGCATCCTCAGAGCCCGCTTTTTCTAAACGTAATCTCTTTACATCTACCGGTACTACCTCTTCCACTCCCTCAGGCCCCTGCTGTTGCTTCCTCAAAGTCCCTATCCTGATATAAAGTTTGTGATAATAGAGAAAGCTCAATACCTTTTGCTTCCCTTCTGTTACTCAACGTTTAGTAGCTAAATGCCTTATTAATGAAGAATACCTCATCAGCTAGGAACTGTGACCACAAGCTATTCTTTATCTCAGTTTTCTGTGGATATTGTGAATTTTAAAAAATGACATTACAACAAATGGTACTCAGGCTACAAAGTCAAGCACTAAACAAAGAGGAAGTGCTGGAATTAAACTTGTCTGCAAAACCTTGATTTGGCCCTTTTGTGCGTATGTATTATGATATAGACTTTAATTACATGAACAGACTATTTTTTCCACATCTAAATGCATAGATGTGCAAATTCTCAAGCAGTTGACTTGATTACGAGTATGCATAATATAAAAGTTCAATAGTCTATTGATATTTACTCAGATTGCAGAAATTCCGCATATTCATTGCAGCAGCTGAGTATATTAGGATACTATGCCAAGAGCTGAACAAATGAAATCAGATTACTGCAAATAACAAGGAACAAATAGCCAGGGAAAAAAAAAAAAAAAAAGGAGGGTCACAGGAAAACACAGCATAGTGAATACTAGACAAATACATTTGGTTCAGCTGAAACAGAGCAAGAATTCTACTACAAATGTTTAATCTTTACTACAATCCCAGTAAAAGTGTCCAATCAGCACAGTGGACACTTTACATTGGATAATTGGATAATTCCAAAGACTAAACCATAAAAATGGGGCAAAGTATATGTTTGAAACACACACAAAAAATTAGAGGTGACATCTTGGCCTGTAGGTGGTCTTCCAGCTGAAGAAAAAAATAGAAAAAGGTTAATTTCAAGGTTAGAACTAACCTTGTTCTATTTTTCTTTTTTTTCCCCAGAGCCCAAAGCAGAGCTCATGGTCAACATGTCACTTCTAATATTCTTTGCTGTCTCAGCTCTGGGTTTTATATTAACCTTTTCCCTTAAATTTTGCAGTCTGAAGGCGAATGCACAGTGGATTTTGTTGTAGTGTGAAAAAGCTTGGCCTAATCTTTTAATTACTTGCAAACCAAGCATAGAGACTGGCAAATGTTGATGACAATATTACTGCTTTTTTGCACTCCACAGAGAATAAAACAGGCTAAGGAGAAATCAGGGCAGAACTGCACCAATAAGCCATAGTCACAAAAGCAGGGAAAGAACTTATTACTAATTTACATATGTGTTTTTAATATCTGAAGGAAATACTTGGAGTTACAGAAGCATGTTTAATTCCTACCTGACAAATGGAGAGAGTTGTCTTTTGGTAGGTGCTGCAGATATTAGTGCAGAAGACTAGCCCTCATTTTACTGGAGATAAGTTAGAGACCAGACCTGAAGACTTGCCTGACAAATTCCATGTATTACACGTGCTATATATTTAATGTAGATAATAGGATAAGACTGGTTGAACCCTCAGTCCAATTTTAAACAAATCAGCTTTTCCTCTACGACATTCCTTTCCTCTTGTTACTAATTCCCCTTCTCTCCAGCTTGGCCTCTTCACCCTACTACCAAAATTGACCTATTGCTGAAAGGAGTCTTGGAAAAGTCCTCTGTGTGCTTGACAAATAATTGCATACCGATTTCCCATGCATCTGCTTGCCATCTTTGTATTTTCACCTACCAGTAAACAGTTATGTGTGGGAAGCTCTGAAATAATACGGCACACTGGTGCACATGGCTTCTTTGGAGGATGTAGAAGTATCAGCTTCTTGCAGGGAAGGGAAAGAGGCTCTACTCTGTAGTTTTACAGGTGAAATGAAAGTGTACAGTGTGCTATACTTGCACGTGGTTGTGGGACGCTGGTGAAAGTGGAGAACAAAGTTTACATACTCTGGGCAGAAACAAGTTAAAAATACTATACAGGAGTGAGAAGAGCATTGAAGGTTAAAAATCATAGAATCATAGAATCATAGAATGGTTTGGGTTGGAAGGGACCTTAAAGACCATCTAGTTCCAACCCCCTGCCATGGGCAGGGACACCTCCCACAGACCAGGTTGCTCAGAGCCCCAGCCAGCCTGGCCTTGAACACTTCCAGGGAGGGGGCATCCACAGCCTCTGTGGGCAACCTGTTCCAGTGTCTCACCACCCTCACAGTAGAGAATTTCCTCCTAATATCTAGCCTAAATCTCCCCTCTTCCAGTTTATGTCTATTACCCCTTGTCCTGTTGCTACATGCCCTTCTAAAGAGTCCCTCCCAGCTCTCCTATAGGCCCCCTTCAGGTACTGGAAGGCTGCTATCAGGTCCCCGCAGAGCCTTCTCTACTCCAGGCTGAACAACCCCAACTCTCTCAGCCTGCCTTCGTAGGGGAGGTGCTCCAGCCCTCTGGTCATCTTCATGGCCCTCCTCTGGACCCCCTGCAACAGCTCGTTGTCCTTCTTGTGTTGGGGGCCCAGAACTGGACTCAATGTCTGTGTGGCACATGAATGTAGCTTAAAAATGAACTCTAGCTCGTTAAGCCCATGTCAATACATTGAGACAAATTATTTTTCTTTGATTTTCACTCTGGTTATATCATGATAAACCAATCTATGAGTTGCAGTGTCAGCTGTTCTCCTGCTGTTCCATAATAGTTTCAAACACCACGGGGGGAAAAAAAAAAAAGAAAAAAAAAAAAAAAGAAAGAATGTTTGTGTTCTAACTACATGGCTCATCACATGCTGTCCATGTGATGTCCACGTCCACACCAAACTCTTCTCATAACCAGTTTTTACATGACCTGGGGAGGAGGGAGCACCTCTGAATGCAGCGTTATACCATACTTGGCTGTGGTGAAGATACGGGAGAAAGCCTCTGGGCAGCCCAGAAGAGTTGACGACAGCATTACTCGTATGGAAATCTAGCAGGGGTTTGGTGTATAGGTCTGTTGTGTTTTACCTAAGGTTTCTTCTAAACCAATATCTTCATGAAGAGAATTATATGAGTCTTCATTTTCATTTGACACACAAAATTCCCCATATCCCACCTCATTCAAAATACGATATCCAAAGAGTGTCCCATTTGAAGAGCATAGTGTCAATGAAAATTCATCTTTGATGAGACCGTTGTTATCATTTGCAGTGGCATCTTCTAGCACATCAAACTGACCTGCAGGATTGCTTGAGCCAATACCACTCATCTCTCATGACAGTGTGCAGTGTATAAAAATACAGAATACAGTGCAGCACGCATGCCTGAGCCAGACAAAGAGCCTCCCTGATTCTTCTCACAGCATGGCATGGGACACTCAGTCTTCATTTCAAATTAGGAAAATGAGTCTTTTGCTAATTTTTCTGTTACATGAGAAAGTCAAGGAGAATTTCATGTTGCAAATACTTCTCATGGCTCACAGACTGGCATGCACAAATATAGTCCGCAGCAAAAATCCTACAGGGCAAAGCTGTCAAAAGCAGTGTCGCTTCCTTGTTAGTAGCAGAGCCATGTATGGGGAATGCCAAGAGCATAACTGGGCCTTCAAGGGCTACTAGGGGATTTTATCTGGTGCAATTAAAGCCAGGAAAAAAAGTGCTGAAGGTCAGGGATAGAACATTAAATCTAGCTACCTAACAGTGTTTCTATGTTGTACAGGAAAAGTTAATGGCTGTCCTTATGAAGCATTACAGCTATGTTCCGTTTTGAACTGTGATTAGTTCAGAAGAGCAGCATAAATCAGCTAACAGTAATCCATTCACAGATTTTTTTACATATATATATTTTAAATTAATCTTTATAGGTGGCAAAGCAAGAGCAATTCTGAGGAAAAACCACAGAAATTTAGATAAAAGAACAATCAGATCCATGACATTTACACAGAGCTTGGTCTGACCCATTAGCTGTCTGACACCTGTGGGTTTCTGTGGTTTGAACTACAATTTATGGCAATTCATGGCTCTTGGAAGGATTCTAATTTATTATTTTTTAAAAGGAAATGCAATGAAGACTAAGATCTAAGATCACAGAGGATCTAACATACCTAAGTTCACTATGACGAAGGATCTTCAACATTCAACAGACAGATCTGCTGCAGTTAGGAGCAATCCTCTGATAATGTGTAAAGATCATTGCCACCATGCCTTTTGCTGCAATCTCACTGAAGATTCTCAGGAGCAAGCTGGTTGCAGACCCATGTCACAAACTCTTATCAGTGCAGTTCTAAATACTTACCAGCTCTAATTCCAAAGCACAATCTGTAATGCAAGAGTAAGCATAGATACTCCTTTTATTGTGCTTTCCTTAAAAACAAAAAAAAAATGAAGTCAGAAATAGCTTCTATTTTGTTCTTCGGTCAGTGATGTGCATTGTCCTGTTTCATTTGAGAGGGAGCATCTGATATTACAACTTCCTCCTGTGAATATTTTTGATTCCTGAATCTCCAGGTGAGGAACAGAAGGTTCATTGTTCCAGAAACAGAAGAAGCCAATGCAGAAGGTACTGGCTTCTCCAGAGTGAGGCAGTGCACAATTAGCTTTGTCCCGTTCACTGAAGCAATGATTTTCAACCTCATTTGCCTCATTGCCAATGATTTTTCAACCTCAAAACCCTATTTGTTTTCCAATGAAAGAGTGTCTGTCTACATAGCAAATGATGCCAAAATTAAAGACTTGAAGTTAAAAGGGTGAAAAAAAATAAAAGCTAGTGTTTAAGTATTCCCGTACACTGTTGTCACCTAAGACTTGAGCCTTCTGGCTTGTCCATGGATCCAGATTTTGTGTACATTGCAGCAGAAGACCTATTTTATTACTGTTCCAAGACAACAGTTCACATTTGTTTTTTAACCAGCTGAGAATGACTTTTTTAAAAAACAAGATTAACAGTTGCAATGCACTACACTTCCAGATCTAAAACTCAGTTAAGAGTGCACCATAAATGAGATGTGACAAAAGAAAATATACAAGATTAAAAACTTAAAGGAAAAGAGCTATTAATTAACTTAGTTCCAACTTCATCATTCCACAGCTTCATTAAATGCCAAAAGCAGGATGTTACTCTTGTATAAATAGAAAGTAGGCTGCAGTCATTACATTGCCTACTGTATACACTTGATAAGAGTAGTAAAAGTTGCTGCATTCCAGAGCTAAATCAGTTTTGCTATCATCTACCATGACTGTTTGGAATAACCTCCTCCAAGAAGAATGCATCTGGCTACAAGCATGTGGTATGTACAATTTGGTAGGAAAGGCACGGTGACTAATAGTTTTCCTCTGTGGAAATACCTTTTGTAGCATTTATTTTTGAAAGCAACAAAATGGTCATGTTCTCAATACTATTCTGACAAGGACACATCAAGGGCTACATACCAGTCAGCTTCTCTGCAAAATGATGCTAGCTGAACACTCACGAAGTTTCCAAGTGTTGTGTTTAGCTGCGGTGTATACTAGATCAGTCTCCTTACCACTCTCCCACAAAAACCAACAAACATGCTCAATATTATTCCATCTAAAGAAAGCAGCAACTCCAATTTCTATCCCAATTATATCACAGTATAAGTGCCTTAAAGCTAATGTGCAGGGTTGCTTAGCAACAGTGCTAGGTCTGCTCTCATCATCCTGCTACTGAATTTGTGATATTTTTGTTCCTAAGGATGCTTTGTGATAACGAAGGATACCACATTAACCCTGTTTGCTTACCTCAGAACTTAATCACTTTTACTAGCATGAACGTCACTTCTTTCCAAAACATCTAACTATTTTGCTAGTTCTGCTAGGACATTTAGGAGAAATACATAGCAATGGGCCCATCAGAAGAATCACAAGGTTCCAAAGAGCACCTGGAGATATTATTGATCTTCTCAAATCCACACAGATGTCATTATTTGCAATGAAACTATCACTGGGTGTGGATTCTGAGTTCACAGAATAAAAAGTTACATACAGTCGCTGCTGGTGACTTTTGGAAAGTCTACAAGAATGACTGTTACACGTAACAGTCATGTTCTATATGTATTAGTTTAATAGAAAACTTACAGAATTAGCCCAACTTAAAGTATCCAAAATCACACAAACAAGAAGTTGAACTCACTGGACAGCTAACAAAGTTATTCAGCATCTCCAAGGACACCCGAACTCGGTTATAATGATTTTTTTTTTTTTTAAATCAATACCGCTTCAATAACAACAGTCTTATAATGAGCATAAGGCCCAAGAACTGCACATTGACATAGACATGGATTTACCTTAAATCTAGACTGAAGTCAAGGACATAACTAATTTGCATTGTTAAGAAAGCAGAATAGTATTCTTGGGTTAAGAAATTGCAAATTCTTGTCCCATCCTGCCCAAGCCGTAATGCAGTGCCATCTAAAAGTTACTGATATCCTACTGAAAAGCTGTTACTGAAATGAGGAGTGGACTTTGTTCATCTTCGTTTCTGATAGACTGAATGGAAAAGTTAAGCCAAAAAATATTTTTCTGCTATTAATATTAAAATGCATAACATAGAAATCTCAGTGGTCTCAGCTCCCATGACCAACACATTGAGGATCAACGGGACTGAGGCAGATACAGACACATTATAAATCTGCAGACAACCAGCAAGGCATGCAATAGACTTTAGTAGTGTCTTTGTGCTTGAGCAAAGATGGAGGACATTTGTACTTCTGCATCCCATCCTTTAGTGACTGTTCATGTAAAATGTAATCTCATTTCAGAACCCAGGAGGCTTTTTTTTTTTTT
>VXAV01007777.1:0-11012 GCA_013399715.1 Alectura lathami | reverse complement strand
GCTATTGGATACTTCATAAAACAACCAGTCAGTCAAACTCTGTTTCTAGGCCAGAGGCAAAGCTTGGGTAAAATATTTAAGTACAAGTAAATTAATTTTCTGGTTAAGAGTAAGCCTGCTTGCTTTTACACTTCTGATAGACCACATGTCTGCATGAGGTTTTTGTTCTGTTTGAGAAACTGCCAATAATCTCAGAAGTTGAACTCATACACACAGATTATGCAAGATCTCCTTGCTGGAGACTGAATGGTTTAGTGTAAGGGTTGGCTCACTCAGCATCATTCGTGTCAGATACAACAGGTTGCAATTATCTTCTGTTAATTGGTGTATTTACTTTTGATTCTCAGTTGCTAGTCTCCATAATCTCTGATCTTAAGTACTTCAGCTTGTATATTACTCACTCTCAAACTTGTTATCTGTAGCAGTGACTTTTGAGTTTCAGTTGAAGTCCATATCAATGAAATCATGACTTTGATTAACTGCTTTAGTTCTCTTGCAAAAAGGGCATGCCATATTTAATTAGCTTTGTGCAATTCTGACTTTCTATTTTCCATGGATCTTTTGTTTTTCGTGTCAGCAGTAACTTTGGTTTTATGCTTTCTTTTATTCCAGTTTTCATGACGATCATTGAGCCAAAAGCAAAATATTTATTTTGGTTGGCATTTTCAGATGGCATTTTTGAAGCTCTCCTAAAATTCAGATAAGCAGAATATTAATATACAGAGGGAAGAGATTTAGAATTGCTGAACATGAAATAGATTAAGTTCTTTTAAAATATAAGGTTTTTTAAACAATGTTTTGTCATCAGTAGACGACATTTCCTAGGAGCTTCAGGATTCCTCACACTGACAGCTGCCTCTTAGATGACAAAGTTTGGCACAGACTTTTTATTGTTGTCTTGATATGCAGGACCATTTGCAACTTTTCCTGTAGGACAACCAGGTTTAAATACTCTCTACTTCCCCCTATATAATCTACTTGTATAGAAAAATATATCTGTTCATCTTCTATGGAAGAAAAAAGTATAATGAAATAAGCAATGAAAGGAATAGGGAAAAAAAAAAAAAAAAAAACAACACAAAATGTCTCCTCAACTATTTCATAAACATTAGCAATACATTTAGCAACACATCTTAATTCCAGGCAAGGCTAATACAAACAGACAAGTCTACTTTGCAGATATTTATGTACAGCCTTGAGATATGGGTGCATTACTGTGGTATATCAAAGGAGGAGAGCAACCAGTTACACAGAAGGAACAGTTGCTACACAGGCTATTGTATCGTGAAAAGAACTGAAGAAATGTAGAGCCAGTCCCAGTAGCTTGTATGTTTTTATCATTATTCTATTTTTATAGACATAAAATTTTCCTAAAACCTAAGTTAGGTAGGTAGGCAACTAAATCTAGTGCTCTTTGGCTTGAAATGAGGAAGTAACAATCAAGGGAAAATGATTTCCTGTGTAAGTGGTATGTGTGGTGATCATATTCACTGCTGGCACCTGAGGAGTGCAGCTGCTGCATACCTTCCCATCATTTTTCCAACACTCATGGTCACTGTCTGGCCTTCAGATGTATTTCCTATCAAGGGCTCCCACCTCCAAATGAAACGTATGTTTCCAGTTTGTAGTTACTCCAAGTAGATTTTGGGCCCAGGTGCATATACTTCCTCAGAAGTCTACCACATAAGACTGTCACAGAGCACAATCCACTTGCAATCCCACTTCCACACGTGAATTCAAGATTTGTACTTGAGATATTTAATGGGAGGGAAGGATAAAAGAGGTGTCTGTGGTCTACCCTAAGTGTGGGTGAACAAATTCACCTGCCCCGCTGCAGGGGAGTGCGTTTGTGCTCTGCATTTGCAGTCCAGGCTCAGTTATCCAGCTACATCAGGATAATTATTGCATGCCCTTCCAGCTCTCCCCAGCAAGGACCTGCAGCTGAGAAGAGAGCATGGTGTGCACAAAGATCAAAAATTCCAGGAAGATTCAACACAATAGACTCCTCAATGCTGCTATGATGCATTTAACCTATAGATTACAGACTGAGGTGAATCAGAGTTATAGGCTATGCAGAAAGAGGAGCAAGTATTAATAGAAAGGCAAATATTATTTTTAACAAGGCTTGTTTTTTTAATTCTGTCTTTAGAAATGAACCACTGGAATTTTAGAAAAAGAATCTTTTCAGCTAGTGGTAACAACTGAGGTGAAACGAGGAAGTAAATGCTTAAAAAATGATTTCCTTTTAGCTTTTGCACTGTCATCTTGAATCTTCTTGCATAAATCCTTGTCTAAATCCTTGCATAAATGCTTGTCTAGCATGTAAATGAATTGTGTAGATGATAGTTCACCACCAGCAATGTTTTGAGTCTTCTAAACACATTATAAACAGTTAATGATTTCTAATTATGGTTTCTGTAGCACTTAAGTTATTGGCTCCTTTTCAAGTAGTAAATCGGGATTTTTGCTTCTCCATGCAACCGACACCCATTGGCATTTTGGTAGGTAGCAGTGGCAGTAAGAGTCATTTATACGTACCAAATGGCACTAGCTGGAATGTAGTGATGAAATGAAAACATTTCTTGCTGGAAAGCCATCAGCATTAATTTTCTGTAAGGCCTACCACAAATCAGATTTAATATAAAGTCAATTGCAAATCAAAATCTCAATGACTTGAGGAAAAAAAAAAATCAATACTTAAAACAGTCAAGAAGTCTTATTTGGAAAGGACTTTAAAAGAGCTATAAATGCTCTTCTCGATAATTAAATTGTGATGTGTAGCCACAACTTCACTACATTATACTCTAACGTGTAATCCAATCAATTGTTGGAATAGCTCAGAAAGGGAAGTAATAAACACAGTACCATTAGGGACCGTTAAATCAGCCTCATCATCTTTCCAAGTCACACATTACCGGTCAGAAGACTTACTCCAAGCAATTGCCATATAAAATAACTGGTTTATGGTAGGCAGAGGCCAAACAGGAACTGTAACAGGCTTTTTATGGGAAGTTCTGGAAAATTTACTATAAAAAGAAAATAAATCCCTGAAGTGTTCGGAGTGGAAACTGCATAGGTAATTGTTGAAAAAGGAAAGCAGTACTAACACTATCTTGTAAGTTAGGCCCCAGCTTGGATGAGATCTTAGAGAGCTGATGGCACTGTTGGTCACTCATTTCCAAAACACCCTCATAGACAAGGGAGGTGACGGTAATTAATTGGGATGTATGGGAAACAGTGAGGTGTGAGCATGATGATAATGGTATGGAACAAGGGGTGGCTCTGTCCTGGTTTCAGCTGGGACAGAGTTCATTTTCTTCACAGCATCTGGTATGAAAACTGTGTTGGTAACACACTGATGTTTTAGTTGTTGCTGAGCAGTGCAGTACAGAGCAAAGGATGTCTCCACTTCTCAGCTGCTCGTACTGCCCTGACGTTGTAGGGGGGACGAGGGGGCACACGTTGCTGGGAGGGGACAGAACCAGGGCAGCTGTCCTAAACGGGCAAAAGAGGTGTTCCGTAACATAGGACATCATGCGATAAAACTTTAAAACTGTGGGGACCTGGCTCGGGGAGCAGCTGCTGCTCGGGGACTGGCTGGGCATTGGTTGGTGGGTGGTGAGCAATTGCGCTGTGCATCACTTGTTTTGTAAATATTCATATATATATATATATATTTGTCATTACTGTTTCTTGTTTCTTCCTTTTTGGTCTTAGTAAATAGTTTTTATCTCAACCTACAAGTTGCACTTTTTTTCCTGATTCTCTCCCCCAGCCCACTGGGAGGCAGGGAGCGAGCGCAAGGCTGCATGCTGTGTGTACCTGCTTGCAGGGTTCAACCACAGCAGGGTGCTGTGCGGGACAGGGAAGGAAGGAGGACTCGAGCAAGCCTTGAAAGTTCAATTTTTCTTTTATTGACACTTTTGTTTGCCAAGCGCAGGTTGGCTGTGCTTCCCACCTGCGCTCTGTCCCTCTGCATGGCCCCCTCACCTGCCTTCTGGCAGGCTTCTGAGCAAGGAGCTGGGCCCAGGCAGAGGCACGGGGTTGTCCCAGGGCCTCCTGGAATGGCGTTCCCTGCACTCCCTCGGGCCAGTGGCGGGCCCCGTGTTGCAGTGGGGCCTTGCCAGTCTTGCTGCAGGAGGCCCCGTCCGCCTCGGCTGGAACGCATCTTCCGGACGGTCCACGTGCATGGGCTTGACACCATCCTCTGCGGGTGACATCTGGATGATCCGCACCCATTGTTCCTGCCGGGCATTGCTCTTGGGATGGACATTGCTCCGCGAGGGTGTCTCGATGCTTATCCTCACCCCTTGTTTTGATGGAACCCACCTCCTGGGCCAGATGTTGCCGTTGGCGGGACGAACGTCCATGCTCCGCACCCATTGCTGTGGCCTGCTCCCGTGCCTTGCCCAGTAGTTCACCCCCAGCGGTGGCACCTTGCAGTTCCGCACCCATTTTGTGTGTGGGTACCTGCTCACAGGCTGGCTGGGGTGTTCTGCAGGCAGCCCCTTGGCAGACCGTACCCATTTATACGGGTGGCCCCCGTGCCTTTGCTGCAAGCTGTGTTCTGCAGCCAGCACTCTGGCGTTCTGCACCCATGTTTTGGCTGGGTGCCTTCTCAGGTGCTGGATGTTGAGTTGTGCGGGCGGCCTCCTGATGGTCTGCCATCGGTAGTTCAGTCGGCCTCCACGCCTGGGCTGGAACTTGCCCACTGACTGCGGCACCTTCCTGGTTCTTCGCAGCCATTGATTCCATCGGCCGCCAGGCCTCGGCTGCAACTTGTCCTTCGTGGGCAGCCCGGGTGAGGTGCACAGCTGTCTGCTGAGTGGGCTCACATGCATCGCATTGCCGCTATCCAGCTTTGGACGTTTGGCGGCGGGTTGGCAAAGGAGGTCCTTCCTCTCTTGGAAGGACCTTTCTTGATGTCTCTTCCTCGAGAGACGCTCAGCAACGCTCATCCTTCAGGCTTAGCAGCGCACCACCCAAAGGTTAGCGGTCCCGGCCTGTAGCTTCCCTGCACCTGTCCTGCTCCAAGTCTCCTTGGTGCTCCAGGAGCGAGAAACTCGGCGAGTGGTGGCCAGCAGCAGGGCTGCCCTTTTTATAGGCACCGAGGTGAACTGTGACATCAGGAGGCCACTGTGACAGCAGCCCAGGCACCACCCCAGTGCCTCCTGACGGCACCGCCCCACCCTCGGGGCGTGGCCGTTCCGGCAGTTCTCAGCGCACCCCACTGTCTGCCCCTCCACTCTGGACTTGAATAGCTTCAACGAAAAGCCGTGACCCCAAGGAGGGAACCATGTCTGTCAAGGCCGTATGGAACCTAACCTTGAAAACGGCCCTTCACCGCACTGCCAGAACCGCCTGAACACAGCAATATTCTGTAAATACTGACAAGTCAATTGAAGAAACTAGCTGAAAGCTTCCTTGTGTTACAGCCTCAGAAGGATTTTAGAAGTACAGTGTATTTTTCTAGATTCCTGACCCAAATAGTAGAAGTTCACAGACCTCCTGTATGTTTTTGTGCTGTTTGTCCACAACAGGTCCCCGTGACCCTGCACTTAATTTTGCACAAGCGATTTCTAAATTTTTTGACCACACTAGGCAAAAGTCAGAGTTTGTAGCTTCACCTCTATTCAGAAGAGCCCCTCACTTCAGACATTTCACAGCTCACTGCAGGTACAAAATCAACCTTAGCACAGAGGCATGATCTCACCACTTGGCTTTAAGAATATTGCTAGAGTATTATGCATGAAGATTTCTTGAAATCTCTTAAGCAGATTTTCATGAAGTCACAGCAATGTATCCCTGAAACTTTTCATGGAAAGCTTTTGACTGCTCATCATCCAAATTTCTTTTATTTCTTTTTCTTTCATTCATTAGGATTTATGGAAGTTATTAAAATACATATATGCATGAGGACAGGCATTGCTAACTCAGTGAGCAAATCCACTGCTTAAAGTAGAAAGTAGCCTCAGCTTGATAGGAACCTTGTTCCTACCTGACTGCATTTGTAGTCGCAGCTCGGGATTTGTACATACTAGAATCCTGCTTAGATGGAGGTGACGTGGCTTTAAGCTACCTTTCTTAAAAGAAGATCCATCTCTGCCCAGTTGCACCAAGCCCTTTAAATAGGCCCATCTGGAGTGCACGTGACCTGGAAAAGTCAAGAATAAAATCTTGTGAACTAGCAAATACCGGTCTAAGCAGTAGGTCAAGATGGACATTAGCATAAACCTGCTCCACTCTTTTGTTACACCACCATTTGGATTTACACTGGAGATGGAGTTTTCCAGCCTAATGGACACAGTGGGTTGTGTGTTACATGCACAGTCTAAACCTGGGGAGACCAAGCTCCAGGCAAGCACACTGTTTCTCTTGGATCGTTTCAACCAGAGCTACATCCCACAAAGAACAACCTGTAGCCTTAAAAATTTTGCATCCCAAGCGTGATAATCTAAGCAGTTGTCCTCTTCTCTAAAGGGATCGCTAGTAAAGACTTTCATTACTGCTTCAGTCCAGTAACCAGGTAATGACATTCCTGACCATTACTTTGAGCCTCCTGCGGTTTGTAGCACTTGCAGTTAAATGCAGTGAACAACCAGGTAATGTAATCAAGCTTCTAATCAGAAAAGTAACCAATCTACCTAGAAATAGACCACAACTATCTGTTACAAACAATTTTTTATTTATTACTGTTTTAATTAAACAATGGCAGAGTGAAACAAATGAAGGGTAGAACAGTTTTAAAGCCTTACAGAAGAAGTCACCAAAGCAAGGCAAGATATCCCTAATACATTTATGACTAAGTGAGGCCAACATTATTTAGTGAATAAAAAAGAACACCTCTGTGGAGGTCCACTGGAAAAACAAACAAACAAACAAACAAACAAACAAAACCCACATGCATTATGTCCCAACTGCCTCACAAGAACTTGCATTTAATACCACCACCATTTCCACCCCTCTGCCCCTCCACATCCCACCAGTTACATATTTGGAAGAGTACCATAGAACCCTGAAAAATGCATCCCTGGTATTCAGCTCCTGTCAAGAGAGTTTGCCAGCAGCATTTCATTCTTTTCATGTTAAATAGTTGAATCTTCCCCCACCTGGGGCAAAAGGTAACAGCAGGTACCAGCACAAGTCATGAAGCACGTTTCTGCTCTGACTCTCCAGATGGCTACATGCAGATCTTGTTATGCTCTCACCATTCCCTTCTCATTGTGTTCATTTGCAAACCCAAATTTGAAAATGAGCCTAACGTCTCTGGTCCTCCTGAGTATGGAAGTCAATTGTCAATTTCCTTTTTGTTTGTGTGTGTGGTTTTTTCCCTTTTTTTTTTTTTTTTTTTTTTTTTTTGTTAGGTATCATTGCAACAGTCTAGGTATCGTCTTTAAGGAGCATCTCACAGCCATGACCTGACAGAATGTGAGTCATGAGAAGTAATATTAAAACCCACTGGGATTATTTTCAGAATAGCAACTCCCATCTTCAACGACACCTTTTTCCATGCAATAGGAGAGAGAGGAGTTGCTGGTTTTGCCTGGGTCTATGTCTTGCATTTCATATTAATGAGGTTTTAGAAATGTTTAAGAGGACTCTATTTTCCTGCCCATTTCAATGAACAATCAACAGCCATATGGGGAAAAAGAAGGGCCCTTCATGACATTTATTAGGAGGGCTGGGATATTTATGTGTCTTCAGGGAAATATTCATCGGTTTCACGGAGATGAGCTGGGTAATGGGATTCGGAGCTTTCTGTTGTAGCCACTAAGTCAATGGCAGGTCATTAAAGGCAAAAAGAATCATCCACCTTCTTTCCGGCAGTATGTGAAGCTAGCTTACATCACTAATGCAAATCTCACTGTGACCTCATTTTTTATCACCTCTTCCAAAAGTGCTCCACACTACAGTTCCCATGAGATCCGCCTGAGCTTTCCACCAGTGTCAAAATACACTGGGAACAACCACCCAGATAAAGACATACAAGGAAATAATTTGCACTATAACAAAACCATCTGTAATAGGGCTCAGGTTAAAGGAGAAAAACTTGTATGATGCGGTCAGCTAATCAGGCAGTTAAAGTTTTGCACAGTGCCTTCACATTCTGTTATATGGTATGACACGTGAGAGTCATCCAGCTTGCTATAGCTCATATTTCGTTAGCACTGTCTGGATTTTCTAGCATTCTGCATTTGGTATTTAACATATTTTAGAAGAAATTAGTAAGTCTATTTAAATCTTAAGCAGTAACTTCAGGTGAGTGAGAATGTAAAGGGTGGTGGCAGAATTGTTACAAATGAGATCAAAATAGACCAAGATGTCACTGCCCCAATGAAGGATAAGCTCAACTTGAATAATTTCAAACAAATTTTAGTTACTGCACTCTTTCAGCAATGGAGATTCTCCACCAGTGTACTTCAGTGCTTCTCTATCCTCCACAGCATCTGGAAAGGATGCTTATTTACCCATATTATGAGCAGCCAACCTCAATTTATAGCTTTTGGTAATTTGTGACTCAAATTCTCCTTGCAGCCATTACTTCTTGATCTGTCCTGAAATGAGTCCCTTCTCTACCAAGGCCTTTTATATATGAAGCTCATTACTGCAGCGATCTTATTCCCCAAGATAAATTATCCTCTGGCAGATTACTGCTCTACAACTTCTTATTGCTCTTTGAAAACCAGGAAGTTGAGGAGAAGGTTGGATTCCGCTCATTTTTATTTGGACTTACCCACCCAGCTTCTATGCTCTCTGCTCAAAATATGCTCTCAAATACATATGGGGGCAAAAAAATGGTCTGAGTTACTGCTTGCCTTGCATCTTAGGCCAAAGGAACCCATGCAACAAAGTAAGGTTCTAGAAGGAAATCCTGAAAACTTCTAGAATATGGATGCAATGTTGATTTGTCATCCTCAAGGCTTTGCTGAAAGAAAACAATACTGATGTCTTTTGCTAGGTGTAACACTAGAAATGTCAATAGCTTCTTCATGGGACAGGTAGTATTGCAACTTGTGTATTATTTTGTCCTCCTTTTGGCTGAGGAACCTAGCAGGCTGTACACCATATTTTACATGGGGTGTGTAAAGATTTGTACTTCCAAAATACTTCGAACTTTGTGAGAGTGACATCCAGTGGCACAAAGTTTTCCTGCTTGTGGCAACATAGGACAGATAAATCTGTGTACATCCAGTTTTAAAGATGTTGCTTTCCATGACCCTGTAAGTAACTTCGACATTACAAGACAATTCATTATCTGAAGTCTTTAGGCTGGAATGTCTGCAGTAGCATATTTAAGTTGATTTTTAATTTAGCTATATAGATGCCCAGAGAAGTTGTGGCTGCCCCATCCCTGGCTGTGTTCAAGGCCAGGCTGGATGGGTTCCTGGGCAGTTTGATCTAGTGAGCTAGTGGTTGGCAACCCTGGCAGGGGGGTTGGAACTAGAACCATTCCATGATTCTATGAAACACAAGCAACGAGAGCGGGGCCTGGTGCTGCTGAGCTCCTGCCGTGCGTGCTGGTTGAAGTTGGGCTCACCATTCATTGGGTCAATTTGTATCCTCCCATCTGGAATTAAAGACTGGACCTCCATGTGACTTGCTCCACCTACCCTTTTTGCCTCGCGATGTGCCAGTGCATGGCCCATTTCTTGGGAAGTTATCCCTTTCTGATGAGCTTTGCAATGTGTAATTGACCATCTCCTTCCATCGTTTGATTCTGAGCATCACAGCCTTGAGCCTCCCTCAGAACAGCAGGCTCCTGGGGCTCCAGCATGACCAGAAGCATGTGGCCAGTGGGCTGTGAAGCTGGCCAAGGCCTGCCCCTGGGGAGGAGGGTCTGGGCAAGATGCTGCCAAGCCCTGGGGAGAAGACAACCCCGAAGTCCCAGACAGTACCGCAGCCTGCCTCTGGAAGGGCAGAGAAGAATGAATCCAACAAACGCATGTAGGATCTCCTGTGGGAATTAACGGCTTGCCACCCGTCTTGCACAGAGCAGACAGGAAGGTGGCCTGAGAAAAGTTAGGGAACTCGCCAAGTGCGCTAACCACCCGCGCTGGACGCGCTGTGGCACCCCCACTCTGGCAGCATCCCTAAACCAGAACCACCCCTCTGACATGCTGGCACTGCCCAAATGCCGGAGGAAAGCCCAGGCCCTGACCCACCCCACAGCTGGCAGCAGCCCCAGAGCTGCCGGAGTGCCCCAAACACAGCGACACCCCCAAGCCCAGAAACACCCCCAGGACCGCGCTGCCCCCTCCAGTGTGGCCTGGGCCTGAGGAGCTTGGAGATGTTTTACCCCACTGGGGCCGGGGCCAGAACCCCACTCAGCCTAGACTGGGCCACGTGGAGGAAGTTCTGGGAAGGCGCTGAGGAGAAGAGCGCCCTGTGGTCCTGGCCCTTAGCGCTGTCCACCTCAGGAAAGGCAGAGAAGAATGAAGCCGACAAATGCATGTAGGATCTCCCAGCTTTATTGCGATGGCCACAGGGGACGGGAGCCAGCACCGGGGGCTGGCACATGGCTGCTCCCACAGCGTCTTTGGGGTCAGCTGTGGGGATTTTCGGCCCAATGTGGTACCCGGGGGCAGCTTCTTGTTTGGGCCCACCCTCAGCGTCCGGACCGTCTGCCACGATGTCTTCAGGGCCAGCTCTGGGATTACGGAGCCCGGCGTTCTACAGGGGAGTGACTTCGTGTCCGTGCCCACCCTCGCTGCCTGGGCTGGCTACTCCCTGCAGCTGCTGGGGAATCCCACACAGACACCGATGCTCCCCATCTGGCAGAGCTCTGGCTGCTGCTCTCAGGTCCTGGGGCTGATGTTTGGCTGCTCCCATGGTGTCATCGGAGCAGCGTCGGGGAACCTGGTGACCGACGTTGTAGTGGGGAGCTGCTTTGTGTCCAGACCTGCCCTCCCTGTCTGGACCGGCGGGTGCATTCCACTGCTGGGGAACCCCTTGAAGACTGTGATGCCACCTGGGTGGAGGTGCGGGAGCTGCTGCTCTCAGTTGCTGGGCAG
>VXAV01007776.1:261363-275576 GCA_013399715.1 Alectura lathami | reverse complement strand
TCTTTGCTCACAGTGGGCGGATCTTCCCTCTCCCAGCTCTCCCCTTTTCTTTCTGCAACTTGGACGATGTGGTTAGAGCCCTTGCCAGTGAAGACTGAAGTAAAGAGGCCAAAGTCTGCACTCCTAAAGTTCAAAGCACTGAGTTTGCTGCACACCTTCTTTGACTCCCTAAGGATCCTGAACTCTACCATTTCGTTATCACGCCAGCCAAGGCCACCCTTGAGCTTCACATTACTCCCCAGCCTTTCCTTGTTGGTGAGGACAAGGTCCAGCATAGCCCCATTTTCTTGTTGATTCCTCTACCACTTGGACGAGGAAGTTATCTTCGATGAAATCCGCAAACCTCTTTGGCTGCTGGTGCCCTGCTGTGTTGTCCTCCCAGCAGGTAGCAGGGTGGTTGAAGGCCCCCATGAGGACCATGGCTTGTGAACGTGAAGCTGCTCCTATCCGTCTGTAGAGGGCCTCATCCACTCGCTCATCCTGATCAGGTGGCCTGTAGCAGACCCTGGCTATGAGGTCCCCTTTCCCTGCCTTCCCCTTAATCCCGACCCATAAGCACTCTGGCAGCTCCTCATCCATCCCCAGGTGGAGCTCCATGGACTCCAGCTGGTCAGTGACCTAGAGGGCAACACCCCTCCCTTCTCCCCTGCCTGTCTTTCCTAAAGAGTTTACAGCCATCTATTCCTACACCCCAGTCGTGAGAGCCATCCACCACGTCTCGGTGACGCCGGTGATGTCACAGCCCTGCAGGCCTGCACATAGCTGTAGCTCATCCTGCTTGTTAATTAATTGTCATTAATCCAGCACTTTTTAATCTCAACACTTAAAAAACAAAATTAATATATATACACACACATGTATATATCTTGTTTTCTACTTGGAAATACTTTGGATCACATGTGGTGCATGATCAGTATTGTAGCTCATACTGTTTAAGGAATTAATTTTTGCCATTCAGTCCAACTCTGGATTATAGCAATCCTACCATGTAGCAGCTTTCCCAAGATAGTCATTGAAACAAAAATTGGATGCTACTATATCAGTTCTGTTTGTCCAACTACCACAAATTTCATGCAAAAGGTGCTAATAGTTCACGGTCTACAGTTTACCAATGTATCTAAAATATAAAATCACACCAATACAGCTGAGAAATGAGGAAAACGGGATGAGCTGACATTCCTCTGCATGAGCACAAAACCAATATACACTTCACACAACTTCAGAAGATCATGCACCAGCCTCGTGTCATTTTAGAATATAATTTCACACAGTACTATTCTTAGAGCTATTCTGATCCACAATGTTCTTGCATTTCTGGATTCTGCCAGAAACCCAGTTAAGGGTGAAACATCAGAGATTCAATATCACTGCAAGTGCTGAATCATTCACAAAAACCTTTTGGGTAGTGTGTCATAAAACAGACTGTCCCATAACTTCTCCTGACAGGAAGGAAACTTCTGTGACGCTACCAAGACAGATGTCAAGAGGATTAATAACGTAGGAGGTGAACATCAGAAGAAAAATGTGCCACTTTAAATGAGAAAAGAATAATTATGTTGCAGGCATTGCCTAAATTTTGAGAGACTTTGAAGCATTAACGATGTTTGTAATGGCATTTGCCAAGTGCCGTCTGACATGATTACTCATTTTCGAGAGCTCTGTAGCTATCTGAAGCAGATCCTGAGAAATGAGATTGGAAGGCTGAAAGCTTGTGGATTTCTTACACAGAAATGGTGGACAATGCAGAGGAAGTAGGATGGGCACCTGAGGGGTATGGACGCTACACCTAAATCCCTGACCATCAAACTACCTTACACAAAGCAACATCAAAGCTGGTGTTTGACAGTTAGATCTTTGTGGCAGATTTGTCAATTCTATGCCTTGCAGGCTGAGGGTACTAGGGAATTTGGGAACGTAAATAACAAGCATGTTTTGTAGGGAGCCTAGGAGCTAACCCTTGCAGAAAGGCTGTGAAACACCTTGAAGAGGTCAGTAAACCAGCGTTAGTTTAGTTAGGAATTCTGCTTGCCTGTCTCTTATTCAAAGAGTCAAAAGTCTCTGCTGGCTTTGAGATACTTGCTTCATCTTGCACTACAGAACAAGAATCCATTTTAAGACTTCTGCAGAAATGATGTTATCTCATTTTAAGAACTTGGTACAGTCATATGTTTTGTCCAAGACAAGAAAGAACACGAGTATCAGAGGAACACACTTTTTATAGTTCTGTTTTAAACTCCAGTTCTTTCAGTGGGAACCTGACATCTGTATAACAAGTGAGATAATAATTCTTACCCGGACAAGTTTTTCTGAATCCCCTCTCCATTTGCTGACAATGGTGGATGCGGATATGTTGAAAAATGTTGTATTGCATTCTGTGGCAACAGCCTTAGCAAGCAACGTTTTTCCAGTACCTACAAAAAACAGTGTTGAGGAAATGCACTCTCTAAAGAAATGTAATGCAAATGTTTGAATAATTCACTTCATCCTACTATTAGTCCTTCTAGGTTCATCAGGAGAAACTCAGGTAATACAGCACTGGAAACGCATTCTCCAGATTCTGAAGTTCTAGATGCTGAGATGGCCAGACTGCTTTCATTGCTGCAGTGACAGCCTGTGCACCATGACTCAGACAGTACTTGTGCCCTCTGTCCTCTCCCAGGCACACTCCTGTAGTGGCAGTGCTTCACTCCTTGGGTTGAAGTGGAGCAGAAAAAAAAATGCCCTGTTGGCACAACAGAGAGCAAAGTTTCCAACCCATTTCTAAATGATCCCCAAATACAGAAGGGAGAAGGCAAGGACTTGTTCTTTGAGAAGGTTAGTCCACCAGGACAAGCCAAACTTTATTAAAATAGGCCCAAGCTGCGCAGCAAAGATATTACGTTAATTCTTACTTCTCCTAATGGTTAAAGTAAGTACTGTTTTTGGGGAGATTCAGGTGTAGAAATAGTCCAGGGTTTTGAGAAAAGCAAATGGACAGGCCTGCATGTGTGAGAGAGATGTAATCATCCACACTGTCTCCTTCCATATCAAATTACAGAATATCTTCCTAGTGATACATTGACACACCTGATCTAACTAATAGCAATGATTTATCTGTAGTACAAAAACAGAAGGAGTGACAAACCAATGGATAGGCAACAAAGCTCTCCATACCTGGTGGTCCATAGAGCAGTAAGCCTTTCCAAGGAGACAGAATGCCTGTAAATAGCTGTGGGTACTGTGGAAACCAAAAAAGCAGTTCATGGATTATAAATGTATCACCTATAACAAGATGCTGCCCCCACTGATCCTAATGCATTGAGGAAATCTAGGAAACTTGAAGAGAGGAAGATAAACAAAACAACGTAATATATATGATCAGAGGGTATTAACGATTTGAAATTGTGTTAAATGAATTCTTCAAATGCTCTGTGTTTGATACTCTTTTCTGTAAGCCACTTCACATTGAATTAGTACATGCTAAATCCAGCACCTTTTACACTGCCAAAAGTGCCACAGAATAGGACCCCAAGTTTATGCTTTTTATACTGAAAGGCCACTTTGCTATAGGAGAATGTATTTTCCACTTTCAAATGAAACAAGAACAGTTCTAACAGGGGCTGCCTACAAAATCACAGGAAGAGTGGGAAAACTTCACCACCACTCTAATAACAAGATAAACGTCAATGAGCCCAGCAATGGTTTTCTCCAATCTGTTTAGCACCTTACCCTTATGGGATAAACAACCGCTTCCTTGACTAGCCTTTTAGCGGCATCCAGGCCAATAATATCATCCCACTTCACATTTGGATTATGGAGATAAATGTCCTGCAACACACACAACACATCCTGTTAGCAAAATTTAACTTCTTCTGCACTAGGATAACCACCTCTGGCAATGCAAAAGAATCAACAAAGTTGTAAAAGTGCTATTTAGTGATACAAACTTATCATTTAACCCTGTGTACTAGTCAGCTCACAAGAGGAAAGCACACAAAGAATCATTTCCACGGAACTGCTACAATATGCATTGCTTCCCCAGAAGCACCTGATTTCCCTCAGAGCACACACACTGCCAAAAGCATACGCTGAGCAGATGCATTTCTCAGATCTGCTTTCTATTAGCTGGTTTTAGTAACCAGCAAACATTCCAAGAGCTACTGCCCTATAATGCCTGATACCTTGTCTCTAATGCTGGCAAGTATTAGATGTTTATGGAAAGGTATAAGCAATGGCAGTGCTAAGTTGGTTCATCTTTGTCTCCAGCTTCTGAAAACCTACAACTGAAAGACATTGAGAGCTAAAGATTGGATCCTTGTCTTTGAATTCAAACACTCTCTGACACTCATTCTTCATTGAATCTCTCTTACTTGTTTTTGAAATGTTTACTCCGTAGCAATGAGTTGCAGAGTTTAATCAGTGCTATGTGAAAATATTTTTGTTTTAAACTTACTGCTCAGTAACTTTACAGCTGCACCTATTACTGTTACAAATAATAGTGAAAAATTGCTCTCTATGTACTCCACACTACGCAAGATTCTACATGCTGCAGGAAACGGTGCGAGAAACACCCCCTAAGCATCTATCAAAATATAGTCAGTAATTAGGCTATGCCCTGAAGCATTCACTAAATTAATTTCATTTAATTCATCAAACTATACAAATCTTCTATGAATCTTTCCATTTCCTTTAGTAATATTTTGTGGCTTTGCCTTCCAGAGACTAATTGTTCTGCAGAAAAATATCATATCCTCAGTACAAATACTTGGGATATACGCTAATAAAAACAGGCAGTCTCCAGAGATGAAAGAAAAATTATGTGCTTATGTCCAAGGGGAAAATTTGATTTAATACAATTAGAAAAATTATTTATATAGAGTAGATTACACTTTCTCTTTCTATTAACAGCAAATTAAGATGAATCAGATTTATGATACTAAGTAGAGGCTTCCATAACTGTTTCCAAATTAAATTAGATTGTGTTGTGAAATAGATACCACATGCTATTTATTTTTATTGATTTACACAGTGATGATTACCATAGCAACCAGGAACTCACCAGCACAATTTAAAAAACATATCATAATGAAGGATAAAGCAATAATCTCTTTTTGCAAAACTACCACATGCTGTAATATTACAAAGCCTTTTGGACAAGTGCCTCGTGAGGTTTGGGAGGTGAAGCGTGCAGAGTATTTGCAGCTTTGTAGCCAGACTGATCCCCAGAAGTCTAGGACCTGTTTACTGAACTGCATCTCAATCCACAAGTGAAATGAAATGGCATTGACAATGCTGGGATTGCCTCCAGGTGCCAAACCGCCCATCCTGGAAGAATCCCCAGCCTTCCTTGGAAGACAGAGCATTTCTACGGTGCCTGTGCAGCTGCTGGGAAGACGAAGGACACTGTTCACACAGCTGACTGTAAAAGCATGTCCCACATAAGCGAAGCAAGAAAAGATGAAGAGCGTAGATCATGCAGGCAGTGCAAAGCAAGGCACGGGACTAGTATTTTAAACTTTGTGGGGTTATCAGTGTCTAATAATCCTGGTGTATGTTATCTAGCAGATACACTCAGATTTGGGATATGGCTGTGATATTGGCTGAATACAGCCAAATGCCTTGAAGGGAAACTGCATCTGCAGAGCTGAATCAAGGTTTTTCCCACTATTCAGTCACAGTAAGATAATGCATTACATAACAGACAGTATTAGATACTGTATTTACATCAGCCCTGAACCAATAAGGACAAATGTAAAGGCTATGACAGTCTCATAGATATAGCACAATTAGACGTTGCATGTAATCCCTATTAGAAAAGAAAGACCTTAATTACCTCCTTAATTACCTCCTTTCCTTATGTATCAGAAAGAAACAATGGTACTTGTAAAGAAAATAATTTGCAAAGTCACACAGTAAATAAATAAATAAATAACAGTTTGCACCTTCAAGAATAGGCACTGCCACCATTAACAATGAGAAACAAACAGCATTCTCAGATAACGAAGACAACCAAGATCTCTATTCAAATTAAATAGAAATCCAATCTTACTTTGCTTACAACTGTCGCAAGTTCTCTCATCTCACCAGTCATGCCAATAAAAGCACTAAGGGGTTTTAATAATCGTTCCTAAAAAAGATAAACATAAGTTCTTGTCAGACTTCACTTATTTTTAAATAGATAAGCTGTAAAAATAATTTCAAAAAAGATGGTGCATCATAACGATAGCAACTTCTAAAACTGTAAAATTTGGACAACGATGTTGAAGCAAGCCATATTTGTAGTAACTCAGCTTTTCATCTGACAGAACCTAATCCTGAATTAACATTAAAATGAGGAGCTCTCTTACTGCTCATGTAGTCCTAAACATCCCCTACATAGATTAAGGGGAGTGAAAAATGTAAATGTGGGTCATCACATAGACACATAACTTGTTTTGAAAATTTCTTTAAGTCTAGCAACTGCCAGGCAAAGTGGCACTAAGTAAGTTGGATGCACTGTTCTAGAAGTTATGGCTTACGTTAAGGAGTGACCGCTTAACTGAAAATTTCCTTCCCAGCCATGTAAGCTGTGTTCCTGCTTCAGCTGAGGTGGATGCTAAATAGCATACTGAATTCAAAGGAACCAGAATTCCACCCGAAGAAGTACTGTGGGTTTCTGCAAGCTTTGTTTGTGAATCATAAACTACAATTCATATTTGTTGCCTACTTTTGTGTTCAGAGAGTAAAAATGATAAATTAGACCAGTATCATATACAACTATCCACTCAAGAAACAAATACACCACTCAAAAGCCCTTTTTTAGCACTTTGGAAACAAGACAGCATTGCTGAAGTATTTTGTTTTGTTTGAAGTTACATAAATCTTATGTTCATGTTCAGTGGATGAAAATATGAAGACAAACACTTACCGATGGATCTGGATCCCAGTTAAGGCTGTTTAAGGCTATTCCATTTGATGATACTTTGACAGCATCCTGGGTCATCCCATGGAAGTCAATTATTTGGCCCTCAAGAAAAATACAATGTTGTGATAGGCTTTACCAGGATGGTAGCGCTACCGTTAAAACTTTGTTGGGACAAAATGGTGCTTAACATTACAGCAATTAGTTTCCTTGCTGCACAGACAGTCCTAAATATGGCAAAGAGCTGACCAAGGAGTCTGTGTTAGCTTTGGGAAATTAACCCACACCTCCTCAGCCAGTCTAACAATTTAACTGCTGAACCTCTTACCATTGCACTCATAAATTTGAGATTTATTTTCAATTTAGATATTACTGCTGAGTTTTAAAAAATTAATAGTTTATTCTCGTCTAACTTTGAAATACTACTTACTGAGAGCTGAACCTCCCATGCAAAAATTTACTGCCCAAATCATAAAATTGAACTTCAGTTAATTATACAGCAAAACTTTACATAGAAATTTGCACATTAAAGCTCATACTGGATACTTGTGAAAAGCTTTTATGTGTTTTTCCTACATTACATTTCTGTCATCAATTACATTAGGTTTCCACCAACCCTTCTTGGGTGAGGGCCTTCTCCTCCTCCTCCAGTTTTGTTGATTGCTGAGATGCTTAAGCCAAAGTCAGATTGCTCTGGAGTAACTGCACTCTCATTATACTAAAGAAAAACCAATTTTAAAACAGATGAGTTGCTGATATCAACTTATTATAGGTATCATCCCACTGCTTCATACATGCCTAGCTGAACTGCATCATTACATGGAAGCTGCAACAGTAATCCTGTATTTGTCAGACTGCTGTGCATCTAGTTAGAGTGCTGGCAGCAGAAGCAATGGCCATTGCTCTGGCGATCAGCATTCAAATTATTGCATGCAGAGAGCTTCCATTTTCAGTTGTAGAAATCGCATTTCACATAGCCATGAGAATAAAGGCTTATGAACACTGGAAATGACCTGCAAGTATGAAGTGCAGTGCATCATCCTAGAAACAAGGAGCCATTTCAGGATTGTAAGTTACTCTGACATCCACTTCACAGCAGTCATTGCTGTACTGTCCATGGGCTACACAAAAAAGAAGCCCTCCCTCACCCAGTTCCTCAAAAGCTACGGCAGACAGAGTACTTGCCCACCAGCCTGCTGTTCCTGCCCTCTCCTAGGTAAGGGATGATAATAAAATAGTTTTTGCAGCAATCTTACTAAAACAAGACTCACAAAACTGAAAACTGTGGAGCCAAATTATTCCCCCAGTCTCAAACACCTTATGCACTGTGAAGATACTTTAAACTGGCACCTGACTTCCTGCTTGGCTTGTTTTTCTTGCTTTCTGGCACTAAAGAATCCTTAAATCTACTGATGTTAATGGAAAGATTCCTACTGATTTCAAGGTTGGTTGCATTATATTACTTCTCTTCCTTTATGTTGGTTTGTGACTTGCTCTCCAGCTGACAGCTAGAAAACAGCTTCTCCTTAAGTCCTACATCTATAATGCTTAAATTACAAAATTAATAACACCCTTGTTACACAAATTAATATCCTCTGACTAACTATAGCTGCTCAAAATAAAATCACATTGATTTCCACTGTAACACTGCCAAGATAAAACACATTTAAACCTGTTTGGGGCTCTCCTTGGTGGATGATTTAAGTTCTGTTGTTCTCCCAGGTGAAGTTTTTGACGATGGTCGTTGCACTGTTTGATGTTTGATCCTTGGGAGATTCTGAGAAGAGATTACAGACCTAGAGAACAACAAATTATGGCTTTAAATACTTTCTCAACTTCTTTTTTCTTCTTCAAACTACCTAAAGATTAAAAGGCATAGTCTTCAAATTAAGCATTTTGGGGTTAATTTTGTTCCCACTGAAGTTAAGGCACCAGTTTCAAAGAAAGCAAAGTTCATTCCTCACTGCTTTCAAACACTCCACCCCACCTTACAACACATTGCAGAAACTTTGAAAATTGTCCACATCTCCAGTTGGAAAATAAGTCTTTATGTTTTTCTTTAACAGATACAAAAAAAAAAAAAAAATCACCACGCAGCAGCAGTGGAGCAGTGGACTCTAGGCTAGTTTAATACTCCTACGGTATCACAGCATTATTATGACTACACTGCATATTGCTGTTAGAGAAAAATTTTCTGCCCAGAAAAAGCCCCACACATTTCTCTTACCTTCTTGGTCTTCCTCCAGTTCTCAGCTGTTGTTTATTTTCTGCTGTGGCAAAATTAACGTTGAAATGGAAAAGAGTTGTTATTAAAAAATGACAACATGGGTGCAACTTGGGTACCACAATATGAGAAGGACATAAAGCTATTAGAGAGCATCCAAAGGAGGGTTGCGGAGATGGGGAAGGGTCTGGAAGAAAGGAGATGTGAGGAGCAGCTGAGGCCCCTTGGTGTGTCGGGCCCAGAGCAGAGGAGCTGAGGGGAGGCCTCATGGCGGCCCACAGCCCCCCGCCAGGGCAGCGCAGGGGCAGGCGCTGAGCTCTGCTCCCTGGGGACAGCGACAGGGCCCGAGGGCACGGCACGGAGCTGCCTCAGGGGAGGGCCGGGGGCTGTCGGGGAAAGGCTCTGCCCCGGGGGGCGGTGGGCATGGCACAGGCTCCCCAGGGCGGGGGGCACGGCCCCGAGCTGCCGGAGCTCAGGGGGCGTTTGGGCCCCGCTCCCAGGGACAGGGCTGGGGTCTGGGTGCTGCTGGGCGGGGACCGGGGCTCGCCTCAGTGACACCTGTCACACTACCAGAAACCAGATTAACAGCAATAAAATAATTTCATACATCTCACAGAATGATTATTTAATAATTTTTTCTTTGCTGAATTGGGAAATAAGAATTTGCCTCGCTCTTTGAAATAATAATTGTTTGCACGAAACCAGCACACGCCCAACCATTCCAAGACACGTTTCCTACCAGTGTTCTGGTGGAACAATTCTCATGTGCTTATGTGAAATAATCCTGTCCAAACAGCTGCTTCACTGAAAGAGCTCAGAGAGCTTGTAGACTTGAAGACAGCAGAGCCATGCATGAAACCCTCATGCTGCAGGGACATCTATAACACTGCAGACTGCAAATGAGCACAGAAAGAACCAAGTGGGCTCTGTAGGACTTGGCCTAGAGTGCCACAAAGTATTTAATAACACTAATTATTGTATCTGGCATGTATACACCATGGACACTATTTAGGACAGGTCACAAAAAACCAGGCAGCAGCTTCCCAAGGGAGACGTGCAGGAGGGAGGCTGCTTATGCTTCAGGGGCAGAGGCGCGCACCTCTGCCAGCCTGGTGGCAATGCTGCGTTTGTGTAATGGCAGAGTACCACGTGTCTGGGTAGCTTCACTGACACAAGCAGGCATTGAGAGCTTTTAAGTGTCTAAGAGACTCACTAGCTTTCAAGGAATTGTTCATGGATCCAAGCTGGCTACCACTCAGTTTGACAAAGTTTGACGTAACATGCCTTGTAATACATTTTCCTTCATGGTTCATAACAAATCCCTCTGGTTTCGTCCTGCAGGGCTGCTCTTTGTATTAACACCAATCAATAGTTCTAGCTGTGAATCTCTTGCTCATGCATGTAGCTTGCTTCTAGGTAGTACTGATCTACATCACCCTGAATGTCATGATGACTACGAGCTTTACAGCCTCACAAAATCATTTCACCTATATACAGATAACTTCATTATGTATCCATAATGTTCCATTTACCTTGAATTTCAAAGTTACTTGCAGCCATATGAAATAATAAAAACTGCTTAGAGGTATTCCCGGACCACCACCACTCCCTTGCTGACTGCATTTTTCTTAGAAGAAATATAGGAAGAGATGCTGGCATTTTCTGCACCCTCCAGGCTCTTCATAGCTGACTCTTACGCAGTTGTGCTTATGACTTGCATACATTATATAATGTGCTCAAGCACAAAACCAATCAGACTCTCACAATCATGTTCTGGTTTGCCTTATTCTGCATCATTCATTTACATCTCAAACTTTTAAGTTCTTTGTTTGGCACATTACCTTTAATATACAAAAATGTGCAAAACAAATGGTTAATGAGAGTAGTGGTAATAAACTTTAAAGCACTAACTTGGATGAGATAAGATGCAATATTTCATTTAAGTTGTTTATTTTACTTTAAAAGTTAAATCCAGAATAGCACAGACATACCATTCTCTCCACTTCAGAAGGAAGAGTGAATATATCTATGCCATAATACTTTGCAGTTATACAGCATTTTCAAATACCAAAGTTGGTTTTAAAACACTGAACAATACAATCTTCTTGTCTTTCTAAAGAGAGAATATAGGAGCAGAAAGGATGAAAGCCCCATGTTTAGTTTCTATGTCCTAGAACTATAGCTCTGTGTTCAAACACTGAACACAGAGGTACACAACAAGTGTCATGAGTATATCAGGCAGATATGCTTTTCAGAATTTGACAATTAAAAAAAAATAAAAAAAAAAAAACATTCTTTTGGAATACAGCCACATACCAGTGTCCAGGACCTTTCTGGTAATTTTAGGATACTTCTGAAATTTTACAAAGTAATAGCTTTCATATTCCATCAAAATTGTCTCAAGGTCGATGTTGTCACAAACTTCAAAACCACGTAAAGCTAATTTTGTCTCTTGTTCCAAAGCATTTGCAGCATCAACATACCTAGTAGTTTCAAAAAAGTAAAGAACAAAAGATTCTGAGTTATCACCTTATTGTGATTTTTGAGAGAAAAGGTAAACAATGGTATAAGTAAAAAAGCAAACAGTGGCACTAGTAGTTATATGGTATTTTTAAGCTCTCCACATCTCTATTTCTTATAAAAGCCTTAAAACGTATTTAAAAATCCTTTCAGCCAAGAATTGCTCTAATGTATTTGAAAATTATAGAGGACATTTTTGCAGAAACCAAAATAAATCAGCAAAGTTGTCAAGATATTTAACAGTAGTTTAGCTTTTTCTCACATGGAACTAAGCAGCCATGCTGTTCCTTCAACTAGCAGAAGACAAAAGTACATATTTTGGGAGGTCAGACACATGGAAACACAAAAGCAGGGCACTATTAGTTAAATAACATACCCTTCCTCCATTAAGTAATTCAAAATTAGAATGAGGAGATTTTTTCGTCGAGCTTCTGTTCGCAGCTCATCCTGTGAATTAAGACAGAACTCTAGATCAAATGTAATATTCTCTTTATTGCTGTAAACAGCATCTAAATGTAGCCTGTGGAAACAAACAAATTAAGACAACAGCATGTAAGAACTGTAAAACAACTCGCTCTTAATAAACAGAAGTAAAGTGGTTTTCTATGTAATTTTTCTTACACATTATCAGGGCCACTGGGTGAGTAAAAACTTTTTCCCAGAGAAAAGAAAATCAGCTTGAGATTGAAAAATGACTTATTGATGGTCTTGCTATGACTGCAGATCACCAACAGGTCAGGCTGCTGTGAATTTCAGGGTAGGGCTCTTGCAGACCTCAGGCACAGCATCTCCAAGGGCTGTGCAAGCAAGCCAGGCCCTACAGCGTGGCTCCACAAACACACTGCTCTACCGGACCGGCTGCACACTGTTGGCACCTCCCAACTTGTGGGCCTTTAAACATAAACACAACGGAAACGCAGAGCACTTGGAGAATTAGCAGTTTTGGATAAAGTCGAACTTGCCCAGTTTTAATACAGCAGTGACCCATGTCAGGTCCCGACTTGCAGAGATTTCAGTCCCATAGATTTCTTCACAGGGCTTGGAGAGATCAAAGGCATTCACAGGTGGTTCAGCAGCAACAAGGCAGTGTAAGACGCATCTTTGCCATTATTTAGTGAAGCTACCCCTGGGGGGCATAGGGGCACTGGAAACTAATCTAGCAAGATGCTGGAACAAAGCCTTACTCTGACAAAAAGTGCCATATATGCTGGATGTCTCCAGACCCAGGAACTCTGAGGTATTAGGGTCATACAAGGAAAGACGAAGGAATCAGTGTGTCGACTTTGTTCTGCCGCATTGGAATCTGAAGCAGGGATCACAAGAAAAGCAGCTAAGGACAAACCCACATTTAGGCAAACAAATTATTTCCAGCCTCTTTTAGAAGGCTGGCTTTCAGCCTTGAAGACTCAGGGTGAGCCCGAAGGACTCCACTGATTCCGTGGATGGGGAAAGAGCAGCAGTTTACAGGTTGCTTGCATAGCTCGTAAATATTCCTCATCCTGTTGCACAGTAACGCATACACAGACTCCCACCTTCAGCCCACCCAAACAATGTCTGTGTCCATTGCTGAGAAAAAGTCCGGTCCAAGCAGTAGGGATCTGCAGGAGACAAACCCACACGGCTTTGGCCTGCTCATGCTGCAAGGCAGAGCCCCAGCTTCGGCAGCAATGACTTCGGCTGTGCCCTGCCACTGTGTGGCCCGTAAACAAGTCAAAGTCACTGCTGATTAAAGCTTTGTGTTCTTAAATCCCAAAAGATGTGTAAAAGCAATATTCATATCAAAAGGCAACTATCCTAGAATCATGGAATAATGGCTTGGGTTGGAAGGGACCTCAGAGATCATCTGGTTCCAACGCCCCTGCCGTGGACAGGGCTGCCAGCCACTAGCTCACTGGATCAAACTGCCCAGGAACCCATCCAGCCTGGCCTTGAGCACAGCCAGGGATGGGGCAGCCACAACTTCCTGTCCTTCCCAGTCTCTTGGAATGAAGGACCATTATGGCAAACTGCAGATAATAGAGAAACCTTTATTATTCCAAACAAGGGTGCTTTTGGGTGGTGCAGCGCGCTGCAAAACCAACTCATCTCTTCAGTGCGCCCTCCCCTGGTAGGATTAGACCTATCTGTTCCCTCTGCCCTGTACACAACATCAGATCTTATACAGCATTTCGCTGCAAATTTAAGCATTTGGGATAGCACAGTCAACTACTGTTTTATTTCGAAACTAATGCCAACCCGTGTGTTTGCCGCTCTGTAAAAGGCACTGGGTAGAGCAGGCAAAAGATCACGCGCATAGCAGCTATTTTCTGGGATGTTTGCTTCAGACGTGGGGCCATCTAGCGACAAAACAAGGAAAGGGATAGGGTTTGCCTTTAACAGCATTTCCTGCTAGTTGGAAATGCATTTGTATATCACATATTATTAACAAAGACTTGTAAAATTTTCATTCTGGTTTTGTAGACAAAGGAATCTAACTGGCCGGTAAACAGGTAAGAAATCATACCCTACTTCTGACTTCTGCTGCTTTTTGTCGATAAATTTGCACAGCCACCCTGTCCCCCTGCCCATAAGGGAGCTACAGAACAGTTT
>VXAV01007776.1:249246-261067 GCA_013399715.1 Alectura lathami | reverse complement strand
CTACTAATATATTCAGAGGGAAAAAAAAAAAAAAAAAAAAGTAACTGTTGCATTTCCCCAGGTATGACAAGGCAAGCTCACAGCTGTCTGAGTATTTGTAACACAGAACCAAAACACAGTGGTTGCCACAGATGACAAACACATCAAGTGTTTGATGTTTGAGTATTTACAGCAATGCTGAGAGAGGAATTGCATCTGACTGCTCACAATCAGTGCCTAAAAATAACCTGTATTCTTGTGTGACTTCTGCTGTTAATCCCATCACGTTACTTCTGCTGTCCCTTGAGGCATTTTACAGTCTAGCTTACACAGTGATACAGTGATGGGCAGCACCTCAAACACTCCTCTAGATAGAGACTTGCCTTGAGCAGAATAGGACAGCATTACGTCTATGTACAAGCAATCCACTTCAGCCTCAACGTAATAATGATCTTCTTGTTGGGTTTCATTAGATTGGATTGAAAAACAGAATACAATTATCAAAATCTCTGACTCCATTCTGTGAACCAAGAGAAATTTAGGACCTTTAGACATGTAACTGTTACCAAACCATAAAGATTACCAGTCAGCTGTGCACAAACCATCGCCTTCTTGCACAGTCCCATGAAGCCACCTCTCCCAGCCATTTGCTGCTGTGTTCCCCTACCAACAGGTACACGAACCTCTGCATGTCCCACTGTCACCAGGATCCGCAGCTGCCCACGGGGACAGCTGTCTGCCCATGCCCAACTCCTTTCCTGTCATCTGCTTTATTCCCTAGAGATGGACTCCCCATCCCAAATATATCCAGAAAACCTGCCTGTCACAGTGCAGACAGGCACTAACACTGCCAGGACTTCAGCTGTGTGCAGAGAGGAAATGGTGAATCTCACACTGTGTGAAAAAACAGGAGTACTTACGAGTGCAAAGTTACTTAAAATTCAGTTTAGCTTTATAGTGATTTAGCCTTCCTGTTTAATTAGTATTTGGAATTGCACATTGTTTATAGCCACTGGTATTTCAGTAGATGTTTAAGTGCTTAAAGTTTAATAAGCTCCTATTCTTAAAAGAACAAAAAATGTATGTAATTAAATCTTCAATTACTACAGGGGATTTTTGGGTCCATGCAATTAATAAAAGCTTAAGGCACTTAAGCATGATCTTGTTTTAAAAAACTAAATAGTTGAGCACTTAACTAATTATCTCCAACACTTACAGTGTATTTTATTTATTTCTAGCTTAACAAAAGAGTGGTACGTATCCCTTTCTTTACAGACGTTTAAAATTAAATTCTATTAGAGTCATGCATCTTTAAATGCATTTGTTCTTTTATTTATTTCCATACCTTTTACTAAAATGCATTTACATTATAAATCAACCTGGTCTCTTGTGCCATTCAATCAAATTAATGGAGCTACTGAAAGATTAATTTAACCCCATAATGCTTCATTAGTATTTGACCCTGTATTTCAGCATGAATATGTATGACTGCGGGAGAATAAAGTTACAGAGAAAGTCACGCTCTGAGAAGTTTGGAAGTCACAACTCTACCACTGTAATGTGATGCCCCTGCACATCCAGCTGGGGCACTCGGTAAGATGAGTTCAGAGGGAACTGTGATCAAGAATTCAGAAGAGAGGCAAGCAGTGAGTTCTGTAATTGCATAAGGAAAGAGCTTATCATGATACACATGCAGTGTCCCTGCCCTTCTGGAGACCCCAACAACTGCCAAGTCATCCCCAAAAGCAAGCTGGCATCAGTGTAGCTGAGGCACCATAGAATCATTAAGGCTGGAGAAGCCCTCTCAGATCACCCAGTCCAACCGCCAACCCCACACCACCGTGCCCACTAACCCGTGTCCCCAGGTGCCACATCCACACCGTTCTTGAACACCCCCAGGGATGGAGACTCCACACCTCCCTGGGCAGCCTGTCCCAGGGCCTGGCCACTCTCTCACAGAAGAAGTTTCTCCTCACACCCAGCCTGAACCTCCCCTGGCGCAGCCTGAGGCCGTTCCCCCTCGTCCTGTCGCTGTCACCTGGGAGGAGAGGCCGACCCCCAGCCCGCTGCAGCCTCCTCCCAGGGAGCTGTGGGGAGCAGCGAGCTCTGCCCTGAGCCTCCTCTCCTCCAGCCCCAGCAGCCCCAGCTCCCTCAGCCACTGCCCACAACACTCGTGCCCCAGCCCCCTGCCCAGCTCCGTCACCCTGCTCTGGACACGCTCCAGGCCCTCGGTGCCCTTCGTGCAGGGAGGGGCCCAGCGCTGAGCGCAGCCCTCGAGGTGCGGCCTCACCAGCGCCCGGTGCAGGGGGACGATCCCCCCCCTGCCCTGCTGCCTGCGCTGTGTCTGGTACAAGCCCGGATGCCGTTGGCCTTTTGGCCACCTGGGCACACTGCTGGCTCACGTTCAGCTGGCTGTTGACCATCACCCCCAGGTCCTTTTCCTCCACACAGCTTTCCAGCCACTCTGCCCCAGGCCTGCAGAGTTGCATGGGGCTGTTGTGAACAAAGTGCAGGACCCAGCGCTTGGTCTTGTTGAACCTCATGCTTCAGCCCGTCGATCCAGGCCAGGCCCCTCGGCAGAGCCTTCCTCCCCTCAGGCAGAGCAACACTTCCCCCCAGCTGGGTGCCACCTGCAGACGTACTGAGGGTGCACTCAGTGCCTGCACCCAGACCATCAACAGAGGCGTTGAACGGGACCGGCCCCAGCACTGACCCTGCTGTTCCCCCTGGGGAACACCGCTCCTGACCGGTCACCAGCTGGGCTCAGCTCCACTCACCACCACTCCCTGGGTCTGGCCGCCCAGCCAGTCTTCTAGAGCCCACCGCAGAGCGCACTGCCCGAGGCACGGGCTGCCAGCGCCTCCAGGAGCACCCTGCGGGAGGCAGCACCCAAGGCTTTACTCAGCTCTAGGCAGACACACCCACAGCCTTTCCCTCACCCACCAGGCCGGTCACCTGGTCACAGAGGGAGAGGAGGTTGGTCAGGCAGGACCTGCCTCTCGTGAACCCATGCAGGCCTGATCCCCCGCCTGTCCCTCACATGCCGTGTGATCGCACTCAAGACGATCTGCTCTGGAACCACCCCCAACACCCAGGTCAGGCCGACCGGCCTGTAGTTCCCCGGATCCTCCCTCTGACCCTTCCTGTAGACGGCCGTCACGCTGGCCAGCCTTCAGGCGTCTGGGACCTCCCCGTCTGGCCAGAACTGCAGATAAATGATGGACAGCGGCTGGGCCAGCACTTCTGCCAGCTCCCGCAGTACCCTCGGGTGGATCCCACCTGGCCCCACGGACTTGTGACAGTCCAGGTGGAGCAGCAGGTCCCTGACTGTTTCCTCCTGAATTCTGGGCGTCTATTCTGGTCTCCATCCCTGTCCTCCAGGGCAGGGGGCCGAGTACCCTGAGCATGACCGGTCTGACTATTAAAGACAGACGTAAAGAAGGCACTGAGAACCACAGGTTTGCCCAATTCTCTTCTCCCTCCACCATTCAATAACCCTCAGTTTTTCCTCTCCCCTAGCTCTTTGCATGTTATATCTGAAGACTTGCCAGGCTTTTTGGGTGGCTGATGTTCAATTATTGCTTGGCCTGCTGACAATATTTTGTTTTATGAAACATAAGCAGAGAAGGGAAATTGTGAGTTTTAAACAATATATAACTTGGCTAGCATTGAATAGAATTTTCCAGCACATAAAAAAGGCACTTTTTCAGACTGTTCTCTCTTACAGTTTATATAAGCCTGCTGCAAACAACAGAGATGGCAACGTTTCTCAAGAGGGATTACAAATAGCTTTCATAATTAAAAACATACAGTAAGCTCACAATGGAAGTTATAGCTGTCCCAATAATAACACTAAGATGCATTTGAGCGGTATTACATGTAAAATCTAAAGAAGTTACTGTTTGAGTCTGGTGCACCAAAACCAAAAATCTTCCAATGTTGCAACAGTTACATGCTGTCTCTCACTGATTCATGCTTCAATATTAAGGACTTTCCACAAATGCCACTCACAAGGCACTATGACCTCTCTCTTCTACAAAAAAAACACTGCTGAAGCCATGTTTTATATTGCCAAGACTTGAACAATTTGAAGCAATATGTGTTATGAAAAATACAAATAAACGAAGAACATGTAGTATGGTAAGTTATTAACCAATACAAATTAAGGATGCAGAGCTTACAAGTTAATTTGCAAGGATTCACTCTCCTATTCATCTGTACAAATTCAGGAAGTTATACTGCAGTTTACAATAATATTGCTTTTTGAGAGTGATTTACAGAACAAACATAGAAAATATTTAACAATTAAAGCCAGTGAAATGATTTTAAGGCTACATTGAGTTGCTGTGAACAGCCGTAGTATTGTACGGCATAAAAGCATCATCATCACAAAACATCTCTGGTGAAATCTCATATCTGTGTGAAATGGATACTACACCCTTCTACCATCTGAGGCCTTCGATCACCAATCCTGGTTGTGGTGTTTTTTTTTTGTTTGTTTGTTTGTTTGTTTTTTCCCCCAGAAAGCCAGTTTCCTTCTCCTTTCCTAGCCATTCATATTGCTCCTTTTTTTTTTTTTTTTTTTTTTTTCTCCCAAATCCATAGCCAAGCATTTAGTAGGACACACACAGGCACACATTCATGTTTTCAGGTCAGGGGGCTGCATGCTCAGCAGCATACGCCCCTCATCCTGCACCTTCCAGCCCTGCAGCTGGACTTTGTTCATTATAGGAGTTTATTTTTTGAAAGTCTTTTCCTCAAATTGGTAGACAACAATAATCGCCATTCTGTAGGACAGAATAATAGAAAAAAATGCAATATGTGTAGGCACTGAACTGAGGAAGCAGGAATTCCAGTAATTATTTAGTGCCACGACTTAAAGATACAGCAGCCTAATTTTTAGATACAGCACTGGAATACTGGGTTTCAGAAACCAGAAATTATTTATCTAGACTGCAAAGATAAGCCAAGAATCTCAGAAAAGGAATACAGAAATCTGCTCTTCTTCACAGCTCCAGCTCACTGATGAGCTTAAATAAAGCAGGCTCCAAACTTCTGCCTCTCTGAGGAATTCAAACACTTCTCCCTACCCCGCATCCAAAATACAGGACTTCATCCTCATGCCCATTCTGACAAAAGGCCATGGAGAAAGCAGTTTATAAATCAAACCAACACAAACTCAGTGGCTTAGCACATGAGGAAGAGTTTTGAGTTCCAGCTCCTATTTCTACAAATGTTTCTGCATTTATCAGTCAAAACCAGCCCGAGGGCTTACCAGTCTCTACCGAGAGAGTGACAAACCGGACCCCTTTTCTCCTGTCCAAGCTCTGCCTGCCTTCTGCATGTTAACACCACTGCAACACCACGTTTTAGGGCACTGTTCTCAGCAGCTGGGATCCGGGCTCAGAAAGGCACTGCTGTGGAGCCTCCCACTCCCAGGTAATCGAAAGGCTGACACTCCCTACACCTCAGCCCCAGCACTCCCCACTTTTGGTGAGCAATCCCGTCCATAGCGCAGCCCTGCCGCTTGTCGGCACAATCCAGCCAGCAGATGGAGACAGAAGGTTAAGAAATGCAACAGAGTAATGCTGCCGACGGGCTGCCTGGAGCCTACCGACCCACCCTCGGGATGAAGGCACGGTGGGACAGCGCAACCCCTTTGCAAAAAGATGCAGAGGGAGGGAGGCATGTGGGTTTATCGCTTTCGCTGTGCCAGCCGCCCCCACGATCACAACGCGGAGAGGGGACAGCGGGGGCTGCGTTGCTCCGAGGGACAGAGCAAGGCGCATCTCAGTCCTTCAAGGGAAACGAGAAGGAAGAGCAGGGGAAAGCTTCCGTCTTTAAGAAGACCCAGGCCCGCTGCCGCACTAAGGGCTCGGACGCCGCACGCCTGCGCCCCTCCGGCCGCCATGACGCCGGCTCCCCCTCCAGCACAACGCACATGCGCACTGCACGCCGCTCTGCGCATGCGCGAAACCGGCCATCCCGTTCCCATGGCAACACGGACGCGCGGGGGGCCGGCCCAGGGCTCTTACCGCCTCCCTCGCCTGGTGGGCGGCTCGCAGCGTCTCGAAAGAGAGCTCCATCGGGGCGGGCAGGGCTCCCGGCCACTGCAAGGCACAAGCAGCAGGGAACGCCACGGAGAGCTGCCGGCAGCCACAAGGCGCCGAGGCCCGCCGTCACCGTTCTTCCCTCTCACAGCCAATCGGCGCGTCGGAAGCTGAAAGATTGCTTTAAGCGTTGTCCAGTCAGAGGTCGAGGGGCTGTGGCCGTTTAAATGATGAGCTAATCACGGTGGGGAGGAAAGGTGGGGCTCACAGTCGTGCTGGCCAATCGCCGCCGGGATTACCTGAGCAGTGCGGCAAAGTGTTTTCGTGGGTGTGACGGGGCGGTGGGAAGGGGCCAAAGCGAACTGAAATGAAGGAGACCAAACAAAACCAAGCCAAACCTAACCAAACTAGCCCTTTGCAGCGTTAAACATCTCACAGCCCAACTCACCTAGGCAGGCGCCTGAGAGTAAACAGAGTGCAGTCAGCCCCTGCCGTCGGGGGTGGCGGAGGGCGTTAAAATGGAGGCGGGGAGCTGAGGGAACGCCAGGCTGCGGGGACCCCTCTTCAGAGCAGCTGGAAAGCAGGGTGGAATTCTGCTGCCTTGTGGCTGAGGCCCTCTGGGCTTAGGATGTGAATTACCGTTGGGGGTGTTTCATGCCTGCTGGAAACTGTTCGGCCTCTGTCTGGCTGTGGAGAATGTTACAGGCAGTACCCCCAAAAACTGGTACCAACACAAGCCTTCTGTTCCCTCAAGCTTCCTTCACTAAGTATCTCTAAGTACATATACCTCTCATTATAACTCTCTGTCCTTCCAAAATGCGCAGAGTCACAACTTCATCAGATGTTGGCAGCTCAGTCAGGTGAGCTATCAGCATACTGTACTTTCATCTGGCTAGGTATGACATTTAGTTCATATCTTTTTTATTAATTTTGTCCCATAAAATGTGGAGTTTTCAAAGTGGATCAGATTAATGTCATGGCATCCAACTCAGGCACTCTTACGAGGCTTTGTGTTTAATTTTGCGACCTTAATGCTGCAGTAGAGTAGGTAATGGGTTCATTTTCCATGATGGGGTACATTTGTCTTATGGCTCTGAAAGAGAAGTTCGTATAACTGAAGTTAGAATGCAAGTAATCCCAATTAGGTTTCCAAGAGCATATCATTACTGTTCAGAGAATAGCCTGGGTTCTTGGCTTTGCTTGACTGGAGACTTTCCTACAATGTCTCTTTTAGAGGGGTAGAGGCATCTTAATATGTGGTTTGCTGCTGTTTTGTTGAAAAAGAGAGGTTTCAGTCTTAAAACACACACTTCAGGGTAATTTTCACCATATGCCTGTCACTTTCAAACTGACTTTAGAGACAAATGCACACCCACAGTCAGAGAGGCTGTGCTCAAGACTGTGAAACACCCACAAAAGCTCAAGGCTCTCCTTGCAATTAAATCTGCAGCTGAACGACTCTGACTAGCAGGAATAAGGTGTCCCCGAGCAATTCAACACCCTACAAAGAAATCTTGCTAGGGCCTTAAATAGACATCATTTTATAAAAATAATAAGGATCAGGAAAATAACTTTATAGCCAGCATGTAAACATTTTTCTGCCGTGCTAGTAAGTAAAATACATCTGTATCACCCTGTTATCATAGAATCATCATAGAATCATAGAATGGCTTGGGTTGGAAGGGACCTCAGAGATCATCTAGTTCCAACATCCCTGCTGTGGACAGGGCTGCCAGCCACTAGCTCACTACATCAAACTGCCCAGGAACCCATCCAGCCTGGCCTTGAACACAGCCAGGGATGGGGCAGCCACAGCTGCTCTGGGCAGCCTATTCCAGTGCCTCACCACTCTCTCAGTGAAAGATTTCTTCCTGATGTCCAACCTAAACCTCCCCTCTTTCAGTTTCAGCCCATTCCCCCTTGTCCTACCATTATCCACCTGTGTAAAAAGTCGGTCCCCCTCCTGCCTGTCAGCTCCTTTCAAGTATTGGAAGGCCGCAGTGAGGTCTCCCTGGAGCCTTCTCTTTTCCAAGCTGAACAGTCCCAACTCCCTCAACCTTTCCTCACAGGAGAGGTGCTCCAGCCCTCTGATCATTTTGGTGGCCCTCCTCTGGACCCGCTCCAACAGCTCCACATCCCCTCTGTACTGGGGGCCCCAGGCCTGGACACAGCACTCCAGGTGAGGCCTTACAAGGGCAGAGTAGAGGGGGACGATCACCTCCCTCTCCCTGCTGGCCACCCCTCTCTTGATGCAGCCCAGGATGCCATTGGCCTTCCTGGCTGCAAGAGCGCACTGCCGGCTCATGGCCAGCTTTTCGTCAATCACAACGCCCAAGTCCTTCTCCGCAGGGCTGCTCTCAAGGAGTTCTTCTCCCAGTCTGTACACACACCTGGGATTGCCCCGACCCAAGTGCAACACCTTGCCCTTGGCCTTGTTGAACCTCATCAGGTTCTCGTGGGCCCACTTTTCCAGCCTGTCCAGGTCCCTCTGGATGGCATCCCTTCCTTCAGGGGTATCAACTGCACCACTCAGCTTGGTGTCATCAGCAAACTTGCTGAGGGTGCACTCGATCCCACAGTCTAAGTCGTCAATAAAGATGTTGAAGAGCACCGGTCCCAAGACGGACCCCTGGGGGACACCGCTCGTGACCGGCCTCCACCTGGACGTAGAGCCATTGACTACAACCCTTTGGCTGCGACCCTCCAGCCAGTTCTTTATCCAGCAAACAGTCCACCCTTCAAATCCACATCTCTCCAGTTTAGAGATAAGGATATGGTGTGGGACCGTGTCAAAGGCCTTGCACAAGTCCAGGCAGACAACATCCGTCGCCCTCCCTTGGTCCACCGATGCCGTCACTCCATCACAGAAGGCCACCGGATTGGTCAGGCACGACCTGCCCTTGGTGAAGCCGTGCTGGCTGTCTCGGATCACCTCCTCATCTCGCATGTGCCTTAGCATCTCCTCCAGGAGGATCCGCTCCATGATCTTCCCATGCACAGACGTCAGGCTCACCGGCCTGTAGTTCCCCGGGTCTTCCTTTCTCCCTTTCTTAAAAATGGGCATGATGTTTGCCTTTTTCCAGTCACCGGGGACCTCGCCTGACAGCCACGGCTTTTCAAATATGATGGAGAGCGGCTCCGCAAATTATGTTAGGGTAGGCAAGTAAAACTAATTAACATGTATTTCATTGTCAAAACTGATTACAATATAAAGAATAGAGAATAATAAAGTAGATTTCCAATGGGCATTTTGGTCTGGTAAACATTAATATCTCTAGTGAGGCTGTCATCTCTTTAGTTTTACATAACTTCACTGTATGCCTTGAGACAATGGATTATGTCCCGTCTAAGTTCTGTTTTATCAATTAGTGGGACCAAAGAAAGCACAGATACAAAGCATGCACATAAAAGATTTCTTTCCAATGACTATAATAAGTATCCAGCTCGGAACATCTTGTCTTGTAGTCAAATGTCATAGTTTTATGGGCAGCAGAGCCAACAAGGGGAACAGTGAAGCTCCGTGCTTTCACAGTTACAGCCTCCCATTCACTTTTGCCAGTGTTGATTTAAAAAGTAAACAGCTGTAGGACAGGAACGACGATTGAGAAGCCTAAGGCTGCTGTTGTGAAGTTATCGCTTTAAACATGGCACACACAAAACCTATTTTCAAACCTTCTCCCTCCTCCATCCTATCACTGCTTGCAGCTCATATCCAGTTGCCTATGAGCAGCTGCTCAAGCAGCATGGGAGGCTGAGACTTGGCTGCTAGTGTGGTCCAGTATTTGGAGAAATTGGTTGGGAGTGTAAGTTTGAAAAATCTGCAGTGAAGAACTGGAGCGAAAGAGGAGTTTGATTCCAGTTACTGGGAGACTTACAAAAGGGCGATCTGATAAAAACCTTGGAGTGGAGACAGGGTAATGGAGGGAGAGAAGGCAGACCTGTATCCTTTGCTTTTGTGGAGTAGGGAGCTAGGAAAAAAGCATGAGGAATATCGAGAAGTATGGAGTACTTGTTTTTTTCAAGGGTATGGCCCCTGTGACAAGTAGGAGAAAGGCTGTAAAGGGAAAAACTGTAAAAAAAAAAAAAAAAAAGATAAGCCATCAAGTAAGGTAAACTCTTATTATCTTGTGGATGTGAGGCAATAAAACACAAACTACAACCTGTCTACTGTTATCTCAGTGGATATGGGGAGTGAGATGAGTGGGAAGGCTGAAACATGGGGTTCTGAACTGAGATGTGAGTGTATGTGAGAAGAGATATACCCAGGTCTGGTGTGGGTTTGAACATTGCTGTTTCCATGCGCGTTTGAAGAAAGAAAGATGTGAGGGTGTGTTGAAAGAAGAAGAGAGAGAGCTTTAGTCTGGGCTGTGCTGCTAGGTGCTTTAATGATCCACGAGATCCTTACCCGCAAATCGCCTCTTCAGTCTGGTATTGAATTGCAGGGAAAAACAAGTGCTTGATGGACTCGCTTAGTTCACCAAGTTGAACTCATGCAGCGGTGAGGCAGACAGCACAGGCTGTTAGACTGAAGGCTGAAAAATCCTGGTTTCAGGAAAGGGGTTTGCAATTAATAAAGTTCTTATGTTTAAATCATCAAGGAAATGGCTTGCAAGACCAAGCACAGGACTAGCTGCCTGTGGTTATGCTTAAAAGCTCTAGCACTTTAGAACTATGAGTTTATCTTGGACTAGCTCATAATAAATAAAAACGAAAGGCTGCATCAAATGGCTAGTGCAAAATTACTCTCAATAATGTTACTTGCTGAGTTCCCACATGAACGGATCTTGTAGAGATACCGAGTGACTGTAGCGGGCATCAGTACCTGCTCTAGAAGCGAAGAAGCTCTCTGACAGCTGTGTTGAGTGGCGATGTGACACCCCTTCCCTTCTGCTGCCCTATAGTGTCAGAACCGCCTCTACTATCAGTTTCCAAAATTGTCCAGCAGAGCTGGACCTGGTCCCTTTAGAGGCTCCTGGCCTAGCGTACTTAATTTGTTTTGTTCTATGGCTTAGTTACCGCTCCGAGTCTGTCAGTCATGCCAAAACTTGCTGCTTTTTGGTTCATACAGGAAAGCGTATTTTGTGTTTCAGGCCTTTTTCTCCTATGTTTCTCTTCGACTTCTCATTTCTGTTGGTTTGGCTGCTTGCCTGTTTGTTGGCACAGACTTTTGCTTCTTATTGGAATAAATCAGTTGTTTGGTTTAGTGGCCTAGTTGCCAATGAAACCGAATATTGTGACTGGGTAATTATTGTGACTAGATAATGATCTCTGGCTGCTTTTGAAAATAGTGTTCTCAGCTGCACCTCAATGTTTATTTTTCTGTAAATGTCTCAGTGTTTCCCTTACAGCTGGAAACCCATTATCCAGTTGTGAAGTTTACGGCCAGTGACATTTTTGCTTCATTTTTTATTAATAAAATGTGTTGCACCATCATTGTAAGGCAAATTACGAGACTGCTTTCGATTAGATAGTAGAGCTAGGAAAGCAATAAAATGACAGCCGAAGTCCAGCCTTCCCATTTAATACATTTCAACTGCAAGTCTGTATTCGCTTTCTGCGAATAGTTTTAAGCACCGTGTAGGTTCCTGCAGCATGTGTTTGTAGTTACCAGAAGGGTGATGTTGGTTCAAACACCGGACTGAGCATTTGTTCCTGGAGGGTACCGACACTTCTGCATGCAGGCGTGCCTTTTAATCCTGGAGAAAGGGAGAACGAGGGCCTCGAGGCGCGCTCTCACGCCGATGCTCCCGCTGCACCTGGCCCGCGGCCCCGCCGGGCCCCCGCCGCCCGCT
>VXAV01007776.1:214357-248677 GCA_013399715.1 Alectura lathami | reverse complement strand
GGGGAGGGCAGGCGGGCGGGGGCCAGCAGCGCTGCGGGCTCGGCGCGCGGAAAGCGAGCCCGTCCCGGGGAGCCCCGTCCCTCACGGCGAGCTTCGGTGGTCTGTCTCTTTTCGTTTTGCTTTTATTTTTATTTTTATGTTTATTTTTAATCCCCCTTTTCCTCTTCGCGACATTTTAAAAGCCTGGGCGCCGTGTGCGGCCCGAACGGGAGCGAAAGCCGGCACCAGGCTCCCCTTCCTCAGGGCGACGGTGCCTTGTGCTGTTAATGACCGTGCTAAAATCGACTTCCTTGGTCTCTTAAACTCGCTAACCTCTTTCAAACCGAGAAAAAAAATGCGCATCCCGGTGTTTTTTTCGCGGACATGTTTCGCCTTTGGTTGAACGCCCGTTGTGGTGCGGCTCTTCCTGTCACAGATTTTGGCGCGGGGTGCCCCTCCGTGTTGGAAGGTGTGTCCACAAAGCGCCGGCTGCATCGCTGGTTCCTTCCCCCCCTCCCCCTTCCATTTCTTGAACAATCTGCTGGTACCTTTGTTAGGAGGAGGAGCGTCGTCCTTGCACAGCATCCACACCTGCAGAAGTGCTGCCCCTGGAGTGCTGCGTGGGCACCCAAAGCCTCCCCCTCTCTCCCGTGGGCAGAAGGAAAGCCAGCTCAAAGTGAGCCGTGTAGGGAACGGTCTGGTGGCTGCACTGCCTGTGCCAGTCTGACCAACAGTGGGAAATATGCTGCAATCGCCAGAGAATTTCCTACTTGAAGGCTTCTTCCAGCACTAACACCGTTCTGGATGAAGTGGCCGTGGTGTAGGTGAGGAGGTCGGCAGTGGAAATCTGACAGAAATAAGAGAGTTTCTTTGTTGGAGAACAGCATTGCTCTATCTCAGTCTTACTTTTTCCAAGTTGTGAAAAGTTTTTTTTTTTTTTTTAATTTATTTTATTTTATTTTTTTTTAATATTTATGCTTGCATGTTTTCTTGCTTAGTACACGCTGACTGGCTTGCAGCCCTCTTTCCCAGATCTCTCAGAGGGTGTAGCTGTGGAGGGGACTGAACGCCCACTGTTAACTCTGTAGCAGAGATTATTTTCCCTTTTGTAGCTACTTTCAGGTTTGAGCCAGGGCCATAATTTGCGTGTTCCAAAGCACTGTAGCTGTTTGTCTAGATATGCCTAACTATCGATAGGCTCTGTTGGGGAATTGGGTACCTTATTTAGGTACCTTTGAAATTCTGTGCATTGAATTTGCTTGCCAAAAGTAATGCAGGAAGTATGGAGGGAGAAGGGAAATGAATTTCAGGCAGACTACGGGACTACGCTTTCTTTGCTGGAAATCATAGAGTATCAGTGTTAATTTTTTTTAAAAAAGCAAGTCTGAACAGGTGTGTCTTTTGATGTATGCATTGATCTCATTTGTAGCCTGGAGTGCCTGTGAAATGAATCTGCTAGCCTGGAGCTTCTCTGAATGTCTGTTCAACGTACAGCTGATAGTAATTCGCAGTCCATTTTGAGAAAGCTCTAGATATTTTTTGTAATGTGTATACTAGACAGCCCCATGTCTTTGAGGCCTTTGCTGCTGTTAAGTCCCTCTTCTTTTGGAAAGAAGATACATCTGCCTGTTTGCTTGAACACCAGACAACCAATTCTTCCTGCTTTTGGCCAAAGAGGAGGGAGTTCCCCACCTTAGCTGATTTTGAGGAGTGATCTTAAACTGCTGCTTTATAGACTTGCATGCAGGATGCTTTTATGGGAGTATTGTTTGCTACGGTCATGTTGATTGCACTTTCCTGTAGTATGTGATCTCTGCCTGCCTTATAAAAGCCCACTAGGGCAATTTAGATTTGAATTTATTTTAGTAAGCTGTTAAGGACTTACTAATGGCAGAAGGTCAGAGTTCTTTCTTAAAGAACTTGCCTTTTTTTTTTTTTTTTTTTTGATGAATGAAGGGGGGCAGCTTTTCTCTATTATTAGGGTGAAGGATCATTTTAATATTTGTTAGCACCATCCTTGTCATCCTTTGGATATTTCAAATGTGAGTTCTTTGGGGCTGTGATCTAAAGGGTTATAACTGTGAGGCTGTAGTGAAAACAGGTTAACCTGCTGTTACATCAAGCCCTCTGAAAATCTTTACAATTGTTAAAGAATTCAGAAGCAGCTATAACCGCAGTCGCTACTTTTCCAAGATCTCGGTAAAAGTATCCGGTGCAAGGCTTGCCCTTCCATACCTTAGATTTGGAGAGAGGAGTTGTTTCACATAAACCCTCAATAATTAGTAGTGCTTACTGAATTCTGTAGGGTACTGGTTTCTGGAATATTAAGGAGTTGCAGGGAGAATATGGTGAGCACAACTTTTTGTGTGTTTAGAGGTGTAACTTCTAGGCTTACTGTTCACAGATGTGTTTTTAAACCTGGCTCATGCCTTCGCCCATAATCTTTGCTCTCAGGCAGCCTGATGAATGTCAGATTTCACAGACAAGGATGGATGTGGAACAGGGGTCCATGGTATGGAGGCCAGAGATGGCACACAGATATATACTGAACTGAGAAACTGAGGTGTCCTTGGCTCTGCACAGGTTGCTTAGTAACAACTGGAACTTCGTAGAATCATGGAATCGTAGAATGGCTCGGGTTGGAAGGGACCTCAGAAATCATCTAGTTCCAAACCCCCCTGCCGTGGACAGGGCTGTCAGCCACTAGCTCACTGGATCAAACTGCCCAGGAACCCATCCAGCCTGGCCTTGAACACAGCCAGGGATGGGGCAGCCACAGCTTCTCTGGGCAGCCTGTTCCAGTGCCTCACCACTCTCTCAGGGAAGGATTTCTTCCTGATGTCCAACCTAAACCTCTTCTCTTCCAGTTTTAGCCCATTCCCCCTTGTCCTACCATTATCCACCCATGTAAAAAGTTGGTCCCCCTCCTGCCTGTGAGCTCCTTTCAAGTATTGGAAGGCCGCAGTGAGGTCTCCCCGGAGCCTTCTCTTTTCCAAGCTGAACAGTCCCAACTCCCTCAACCTTTCCTCCCAGGAGAGGTGCTCCAGCCCTCTGATCATTTTGGTGGCCCTCCTCTGGACCTGCTCCAACAGCTCCACATCCCCTCTGTACTGGGGGCCCCAGGCCTGGACACAGCACTCCAGGTGAGGCCTCACAAGGGCAGAGCAGAGGGGGACGATCATCTCCCTCTCCCTGCTGGCCACCCCTCTCTTGGTGCAGCCCAGGATGCCATTGGCCTTCCTGGCTGCAAGAGCACACTGCCGGCTCATGGCCAACTTTTCGTCAATCACAATGCCCAAGTCCTTCTCCGCAGGGCTGCTCTCAAGGAGTTCTTCTCCCAGTCTGTACACACACCTGGGATTGCCCCGACCCAAGTGCAACACCTTGCCCTTGGCCTTGTTGAACCTCATCAGGTTCTCGTGGGCCCACTTTTCCAGCCTGTCCAGGTCCCTCTGGATGGCATCCTTTCCTACGGCTCGGCAACCACATCAGCCAACTCCTTCAAGACCCTGGGATGCATCCCATCCGGCCCCATGCACTTGTAGACATTCAGTCACATCAGGTGGTCTCAGACTTCCTCTGGTCTTGCACTGGGAAGGATTTTGCTGCCCCCTCCCCATGTGGATTTTCAGGGCCACGAGAGACCTGGGCATCCTGACTGGCAGTGAAGACCGAGGCAAAGAACTCATTAAGTACCTCAGCCTTCTCCACATCAGAAGAGGCCAGTTCTCCCTTTCCATTCATCAGAGGGGGAACACTCTCCTTCACCTGCCTCTTCTGCCCTATGGAGCTAAAGAAACCCTTCTCGTTGTTTTTCACATCCCTCACCAACCTTAATTCTACCTGTGCCTTGGCCTTCCTTGTCCCATCCCTACATACCCTGACAGCACCTCTGTAATCCTCCCAGGCCACCCATCCCTGCTTCCACTGCCTATACTTTGTCTTCTTTTCCCTCAACTTGACCAGCAGGTCATTGCTCAGCCACGCTGGTTTCCTGCCTCCCCTGCCTGATTTCTTATTCTGGGGGATGGAGAGTTCTTGTGCTCTCAGGAAGATGTTCTTCAAGTGCTGCCAACTCTGCTCCGATCCCTTGTCCCTAAGGACAGTTTCCCAGGAGACGTCTTCCAACAACTCCTTAAACAGCCTGAAGTTTGCTTTCCTGGAGTTCAGTGCCCTGACTCCACTCCTTGCCAGGCCCACGCTCCTCAGGATCACAAACTCCACCAGGGCATGGTCACTGCAGCCCAGGCTGCCTCCAGTCTTCACCTCTTTGACCATCTCCTCCACGTTAGTGAGCACTAGGTCCAGCAACGCATCCCCTCTGGTCGGTCTGTCCAAGACCTGAACCAGAAAGTTATCATCGATGGACTCCAGCAGCCTCCTGGATTGCTTGCAGCTTGCTGTGTTGTTGTCCCAGCAGTTATCTGGGTGGTTGAAATCCCACATGAGGATGAGAGCCCGTGGCTGCTATGCCTCCTTCAGCTAAAGCAGGAAGGCCTCATCAGCAGGCTCCCCTTGACCAGGTGGCCTGTAGCAGACCCGTTCAGTGTGTTACCAATATTGTTTCTCTTCTAAAGCCAAAACATAGCATACCAGCCAGTGGGTGGTGTGTTGAGTTACAGTGATGGGGGAGAAAAATGAGGCAGTGTAGTTTATGGTGCTTAAAAAATGGAGTTGCAATGAAATGGGTCAAGCTTTTGTTTCACACAGGGACTTGTGTGAACTGAAAAATCGTAAACCTAATCCTTATGTTTGTTGTGGTACTGGGTACATCCAACTTTTGAGGGCTCTAATGCCTAATTTAGGAACCAGACTAGAGCTGGTCCAAAGTAAAAACACTCTGAAACACGGAGGACCTGATGGTCATGCTGTTTGCACCAACTGTTGTGTTTTTCAGAGCTGCTCTAACTGGCTGTGCTGTGCTGCTTGCTGATACAAACTTAACGACGTATTCTTTCTCTCCCAAGACTTCAAAGTTTTCATCTGTAGTTCCATCAGCTTCCAGTATATATGTGTCTCTGTTTAGGGTCAACATAGAGATCCTCAACCATCCTAAGACATGAGTTGCTCTTTCTTACCCATGTTACTCATTTCTAGTTTACTGTAGGTCAGTATGCATGCAAACTTATTGCAGAAGATGTCACAGATGTGCTCCTATTAAAAGTGGTCAAAAAAGGGCATACAGTAAGGAGCAAGGACTCGTGCGATTGATTGCTGGCACCTTCCTTCCCTGTGTGGTCTCTAGGCACCTCAGAAAACACTCAGAAGCCAGTGGGGCTGCAACAGACCTCTTTGGATGCTGGCAGGAACTTCTGAGTGAGCTTGGGTGGCTTCTGTGGATTCAGATGCAGGGCTCTCTAGCTGAGCAGTTATAGCCCTGGAAGCTCTTGGTTACCTGTTATTCATGTAGATGTGTAAGCACAATGACTGTTAAATTGCAGGTAGCTTTGGCAAGGAGAGTGTGAATAGCATGTACCTCTTGTTTTGGAGATGCTTTTGATCCCTTCCTTGGCTCTGAAACGTGCCTGCTGTTGATTTCAGCGATGTGTGGACATTTTCCGGACTCCTTAAAATCACTATCCTGGCAAAATGAATGCCATTCCAGATACACCTACAGCTTAATGCTTTAGCACAATGTTTCTGCTGATGAATCATGATTGCCAGAGTTTAAAAATAAGAAATTAAAAAAAAATCCCATGAAACTTCTTATGACCTTCACATATTAATTTTGGGGGAGCATAAAAGTACTAGAATTATCCAGTCTTATTCCTTTCCTTAAAGTTTTGTCCAACTAATTTGTGATCATGAAGAGACAGTAAAAATAAGATTACTTTGGTCTTCAATGTTGAAAAAGCTTTTTACTGGGCTGTGCAGCTGTAAAGAACTTCTCTTAAGAGAGAATTGATGGCATTTACATGACATAACTTGAATGTCTCATCTTAATTCAGTGGTGTGAAAAGCATGTTAATAGCTAGGCTGCAGTCTTCTGCAGTGTTGCTGGAACCCCAAAAGAAAACAATTTGGTAGGGTTTGTTGGAAATAATCTGTCCTGCACCATGATTATAAGTGCTCCTAAGCATATGTTGTGCTTCCATAAAACCTTGTTGATTATAACAAGCACCCGCTTTTATGTATCTGCAAATGGAATAATAAGCTAAACTATGTATATGAGATGAGCTGTATCTTTGTGCTCACAGTTGCTATTGCCTTATAGGGAATGTAGCATCAGTTTTACAGGGGAAATGTTGCAAAAGCCATTGTTTAATTATTTCTAGTAAAACTCACTTTTGCAAGAGTCTTCTTTCAAAAGCGCGTGTGAGATTTCAGCGTTGATGGATAGAACTATGTTTTTATGCTCCCCAGCACTTTAGTGGAGGTGTCAATTTAAAATTTTGCTGACTGTGATATGGAAGCCAGTCTTTGTCTTCTAATAAAATGAAATCAATCTTGTAACAAAATGCTGGTTTGTGGAATTTCCACATAAAATGATAGTTGTTCCAAGGCATGATTGACTGCACATTTCACCTTGATTAACTTGCAGGAATGCACAGAAGGCAGCAGTCAGGGTAATGGAAAGTATTTTGCAAGACATGCTGTTTCCTTAATCTCAATGTAAAGGATTATTTTTTTCATTTGCATTCTGATTATGGAATCCAGAATCATGCTTACTGTCTCCATCTGAAAGAAAGGTGTCGATGTTGCTACCAAGCTTGAGCATCTATTTATGGAAGCACTCTATATGAAGTCTTCGGTCAGTTCTTCAGTATTGGTATTGTCTCTTACAATTAACACAATTTCTCTTACGTGGCATTGCTATAAAGCTTTTATAGTGCTTCAGGCTGTTTTTAAAGAATGCTGAAAAGCTTACTTTCATCACCCTGCTTGCCTGTAAGACTAGGGAAAAGTAGCAAGGGAAGGGCGGGTGGAAACAGACCTCTTGGGGCAGCTTGCAAAATTCACATTTCTCTTCTGTCACTGTCTCCTTTTTGATGTGTTGTTTTCCTGTTGGAAGAAGTTGCTGGAATGAGATTAAGATGATCTCTGCTCCTTCCAAGTTAGGGTAAGCCACTCAGTGCCTCAGGTTGCACTGCTTTCACCAGCAGTTTTATCTGTGCATTTATAGATGGAATGCCAGCTTGAAGACTGCTCCGTTAACTCCACGGTAGCTGCTTGATAGCAGCATCACCGTGCCCAGATTGGCAGCCTAGAAACATTGAAATTCACTGTCTGAAATGAGACACCCTTGTCCCCTCAGAAATGAAGAAAGGGTGTACCTAGATGAGAGCAGTACCAGGGTATTTTAGATGTTGCTTTAGTATGCGTGGCTCGATGTGGCCGTTGAAAAGGCAGGTCCTGATTGCTTGCCTGTGCTCGCCTCTAATGGCACACGGTAAGTTTTTATCTGGCTTGGTTCCCTAGTCTGTCTTCCTGTGGAAATGATTCTGCTGGTTTTAAAGAGAAAACAGGGAGCAAGCAGCTGGGTACACAGGGAGTTTCAGCCTGTTGTGGTGGCTGAAGGCATGGCTGCAGCACAGTTGTGTTCAGTCTTCACTTAAGATCAGGTCTGGTTAGAGTGCATGGGTGTAAACCCTGTGTTGTAGGGACTGGGTAAGACAAACACAAAGGGAGTCGTATCCCTCCTGAAATCAGTGCCCAAAGCTTTAAGCATTGTATGTCGGACTACTATTTAACAGCCAACAACGCACTATTAAACAGATGTAAATCTGCTTTCTGACCTCAGATATGTCTCGCTTGATACCTTATGTTAGGTTCTTTATCTGTCAGCCCTTGAGGGCTGATGCAGTACTGCAGTGTGGATTAAAATCAGATGTTCTTTGTCCTTTAAAAACTTAGCCTTCTCATTACAAGTAGGAAGCAAATCACCAAGGAGAGTTCTGGATGGTTCTCTCTCTGAAAATAGAGCTCCCTCTTAAAAATGGAAGTGATGCACCTATACCAACTTCGTTGGTTTGTACTGATCAAGGGAGAGGGCCATTTCATTTTGGGTAGCTTGCTTTTATATATATATATATATATGTATGTATATATTTTAATGAGAATCTTTCTGTGCGTAAACTTGATAGTTCTGTCCTCATTCTTCCACGCTGAACTTGGGTAACCAAGTATTATATCCTTTGAAGTGATCTTTTAGTATCCCGTGATACCAGAATGTGATATGGAAAGGAGGAAGCTTTCTGTCACATTCTGGTGGAATCAATTATGTTGGTTAAACAGTTTGCTAGTATGAAAAAAAAAACAGTTTCCATCTTGCTGTGCCATTCTTTCCAGAGTGAAACCTGGTGTGCCTGACTCTCATCATGCAGGCAAAACCCAAGATACTTTGTAATAAACTATGAAGTTTATTACACTGAAGTTTATTATACTTTGTAATAAACTATGAAGGTCTCCGCCCCATGGTCATTTTAGTGTGTTGGAGAACAGATGATAACACTGACTCATCTGATTTTTGTTTCATGAAGTGATACAGTTTCTTTGTTTGAGAGCCAATGCTTCTGGATTCCTGTGGATTTGAGGTAGGGCTGCATGGGTTGTGTGGAATTTTTTTTTTTTTTGTTACTGAGAGTGGAAATGATTAGAAGTCTTTAAAATCAGTAATATCACTGAACTCAACCTTCTGGACATGACATTTCTTTGCTTTAGGCTATCTATACTCTTGCTCTGGGTGAGGGTGTGGGTAGTATCTGAGATGACAGAGGTGGGTCTGGAGTGATGGAAGTTCAAACGCTTCACAGTGCTCCTCAGAAAGGAATTTTTAGTGTACTGTTAGTTCACTTATGCCTTTCTCAATTCTTCTTTCCAGAATATGATATCAAGTTTTCGTGTTTCTGAGCTACAAGTGCTGTTAGGTTTTGCTGGGCGTAACAAAAGCGGGCGGAAACATGACCTCCTGATGAGGGCACTGCACTTAGTGAAGAGCGGCTGCAGCCCAGCAGTTCAGATAAAAATCCGAGAACTCTATAGGCGCCGGTACCCGAGGCCGATCGAACCGCTTGCGGACTTATCAGCTATAAAACCCACCGTTTTCAATCTGGACAGTAGTCCCTCTCCCGTGGAGTCTGACCTGGCCGTTGCTGGGATTCTCCCACTCCCTTCCACTTCAGTCACACCTCAGTCTCCTTCCTCGCCTGTCAGCCCTGTGCTCCTCCAAGACACTAAGGCTCATTTTGAGATGCAGCAGCCATCCCCTCCGATCCCACCTGTTCATCCCGACGTTCAGCTGAAAAGCCTGCCTTTTTACGATGTGCTTGATGTGCTCATAAAGCCTACGAGTCTAGGTAAGTGTTTAACAGCATTGTAGTTTGCTTAATTCATGGGATAGCTGTTGCTTGTGACTGTACTAAGCCTAGGCTTAATGTGCTTTTTGCAGCTGGGGAAAAGTGAATTTTTTTTTTCTCTCTCTGCCTGCACTTTCTCCACTCCTTGTCCCCCCAAGTGCCAAGCCACTCTGCAATATTAATAATGAAGTGTTCTTTTATGTAGATACTACATGACTAAAGATAAGTATGAATTTGTCCTTTAAATATTAAGAACGTGGACCTGAATCATCTGTTTGATGCAAGTGAGAGCCCCTCTGTCAGGGCCAGCTCTGTTGTCACCTTTTTCTGTATAATGGAGCATGTCCTCTGCACTGTGTTTCTGCTCTTCATTTACTGTTTGTTTTCTGGTTGATGATAGCTATGGGTGGCAGTAATATGCTAGAAAATTGGCATGGTGACACCCTTGATGAGGTGTTCCCTTTTCATAAAAGGAGCGTTTCCAAAGCTGAGGAAAACAGCTGTTACAGATAAACTCTTGCACTGCCAAACTTGTCTGGTTTAGTCACGTTGCTTTTATGCTTGGCCTCCTTGCTGGGTACTTTAAACAGTTGGACAAGCCCAATCTGCCTTTATTTCAGGTGAAAATTTCTGACTTCTCAAGTCAACAGTAAATAGAAAGGGACTACGCACATACTGTGAATCCTTAATACAAAAATACTTCCATTTACTTCCATTTTACTGACAGGCTTCCCATTACTGACAGACAAGTAGGATTCCAATACAAAAGTTCATTTTAATTTTTACTCTCCCCCCCCTTCCAACATTTAGTGCAGATCATTCCCAGACACACATTCCAGCTGGCTTCTCTAGCTGCCTAGCACTAGGGGTTGTTCCTTCCCTTCCTCCCCAAAGACTTACCTTAGCTGTTTCTGCACTGAGCAATTTTCCAGCTGTCCGTTAATAACTCCCGGTGTGCATTCTATTATAGTACCTTAAAATAGTTGTAAACAACGTCTCTCTGGTATTTCATTCTCCAGGTATCCCCTGTTCTGTTCTTCTGTTTGTACCTTTGTTCTCCTGAGGATTATCGTGCAGCTTGCCAAACTTCTTCAGTGCTGAAGTGTAGCGTGATATTAAGCCATCTGAATATGGTTGAAGGAATGTTTTGTTCCGTTGCTTTCCTCTTGACAGTTACATGCAGTTCAACAATTTGATTATATTCTTAAGTGCCTTGTGCCTTGTTCCAGGGAAAAACTCAATTGCAGATCCTGTTTTAATCAATGGCTTTAAGCACAGTGGTTAAGCATCTTGTCTCTTTTTTTCTTTTCTAGTACAGAGCAGTATTCAGAGGTTCCAGGAGAAGTTTTTTATCTTTGCTTTAACACCTCAACAGGTCAGAGAAATCTGTATTTCCAGGTAAGAAGTGTTTGGCATAGCATAGATAACAACTTCTGCAAAAATGTGTGAGGGGAATTTTTCAAGTGTTTTTTGGTTGTGTTTTTTTTGATGTGTCCCATAAGCTTGCAGGTGTGGGATGATTGTCCTTGCAGAAGTTATGCTGAATTCATTTGTTCAATTTATTTCTGCAATTATCGTGCCCAGTATTTTATGTGCAGTTGAGGTAAATATGATGCTACTCAGGAGTTAACAATTACTGTTTTAAATAATTGTGACTGTTTAGAGAGGTGGCAAGCTTTTATCCTCTGCATGTGTCCTGGCTGCAGAAACGGCAGGCTGCTTATCTTTAGTCCCAGGATCCACGTTCTTGCAAGACCTGTGGTGTGAGCCAAAAGAATTCATTTTTTTCCCTCTCTGAGAGCATCATACTTTACTGTTACCGTGAAATCTTGGCAGAAGACAGTGATCCTAGAGACCTGCTTAACTTACAGAAGCTAAGCAGAAGTATTGCTCAGAGGACTCGTTCATAGCTTAGTAAAACACAAGCAAAATGTAGTGGTGGGGTGGGTGTGGCACTTCTTTCTGTGCACACCTGCAATGTGAGATCTGCTGGCTAAACAGGTACTTTTCCTTTCTCTTTGTCATAGGGACTTCTTGCCAGGGGGCAGGAGAGATTACACAGTCCAAGTTCAGCTAAGGTACCTGTTTCATTGTGGTCTCTTATGTTTGTTAGCCAATTAACAAGTTGTAAGTCTTGATGTTTGTGGAGATGTGTGGAAGTAGTGACACTTGAAAATCATGCTTTCTCTTTTTGGGGATATAGGTTATGCCTGGCAGAGACAAGCTGTCCTCAAGAAGATAATTACCCTAATAGTTTGTGCATTAAAGTGAACGGGAAGCTGTTTCCATTGCAGGTAAGCTTGTTTGTATGCATTTGTAGTTTCTTTGCCATGTGTTGAGTGTGTGTTTTCTTCTGTAATGCTGGCTTGCTAAAACAAACAAGCCATTTATTGCTATCGCTACAATTTATCTAGATATTAATGTCAGCAAATACACAAATCATGCCCATGTGAGGTAGCCATTACTACTATTAATCACGTTAAAGCTGCTGCACGGCTTAATTATGCTTTACCCGCCTGTGGCAAACCTCATTTGTGCAGTTAACACACACAAAAAAAATGAAAACCAGTCCAGTGTCTGCATGAGGAGTCTTCCTTACAGCTTACAGCTGAATTTGATCGGACTGGCAGTATCCCCCTCTGTTGATTTGTGTGCTGGTGTGAGTTCCTTCTTGTTAAAAGGAAATAGTATCATGTTTTATGATAGAAACGTACATTTTTTGTGTATGTTTATATACTGCTCTGCATCTCTCTCTTTAGAGCAGTGTTCATCACAGGGATGAAGAACAGGCGTGTTCCAGGGTTCCCAGCAGCTGCTAATTGCTGGAACAGAGCAATGTTAGCATTATGCATTTTGCTGCTGTCTAACATTGTAGAAGTTGCTATGTGTGCAGGGTCATCTAGAGGCTTGAATATTTAGTAAAAAGGAGAAGCACTTTTATTTTTTATAATAAAAATCTCTGAAACAGGTATTTCTGTACAATAGAACAGGGGTTAAACTCATACCCAACCCATTTGGAAGCAGTTCTGGGAATCCTAGAAAATGGAAGAAGTAGCACAGAGGATTTTTCAGTAGTGTGGTTGTAAAATGCTGAATGGGGAGCGGAGGTGCAGAACCTTTTTATCTCAGAATGTATGCCACCTTCTTGGCAAGTCAGATGGTCAGATATATTTATCACATCCCCTTTTCCCCCACGCTGGTCCCCCTTCACATGCAACCATGACTGCCTTCTTGCCTCTGCTCGGTCTAAAGGACTCTACCTAGTTTCTATTCCATCTGCTTCTTTAACCGCTGCATCATTATTCTTCAGTCTTCAGTGCATAAAAGTGTTTCTTTCAAGTGTTTTCTTATATGTTCTGCAAACACAAAATATGTTCTCTGTGATAAACTTGGAGGATTTCTTTTCGTCTGAAGATTATCTTTCTTTAAGCATTCCAAAGGAATTGAGTCTGATGTTATTCTTTGGATATCAATGTTCTCAGTCTTGCTAATGTAGCTTATACCCTGCTGTTCTCTGTTACACTCCCATTTTAAGTGTAATGTCACAGCTGGAGCAAAAATTCTGTAATCTTGGATTCACACTTTTGCTTTAGATCTAAATCCTGTAGGTTCTTTTGGCATGTTGTAAGATGATTATTCAGACTGTTCAACAGAAATCTGAAATTAGGAAGTGAGTAAATGACTCTTGTTTTGGCAGCTTCCTTTCTTCTCCTTCAGTGTGAGCTGAATGATGAATACAGTCTCAACCTGAGTACTCTAGCAAATATATTTTTTCCTCTAGCCTCTTTATTTGGTAACTATCTGCATCTACCTGGTGGCTCAGAAAATGTGAGAACTTCTTTGCCTCAAACACCACTACTGTGCAGTTCAGTAGTGCTAGGTACTAGTCAGCGATGCGTGGCTCTGTTGTCAACTTGCACAGTTCTTCAGTAAGTTCTCTTTCTGCTGTATAGCAGTTCATGCCGCTGCAGAAACCTGAAATACTCTTGGTTACCTCCTTGGCTGCAGTCCTTGTCAGAAACTTCAGAGAAATGCTGCTTAGTGTGCCAATACTGCTCTGGGTTGTACCAACTTGTTCTGCCACAGTGTTTTCTTGTGTTCCTACAACTCTGCTTCTTAGTGTTTCTTCTGGATTGAAAGGGTTGAATGTGGAATATTGCATGCTGGTGTCTTGGCAAGTAACAAGGATTTTATGTAACCAATGGTGGTTCTCATATTGCCTTCTCTATAGGCAAGACAAAACATGGAAGTCCAGACAATTAATTTGTTTTTCTTCCCCGGGAATCTCTGTAGACCACTGCAGGTCTCTTTTGAAGGACAAAAATGTGATCTGTCAAGGCAGGCTGGAAGTGGCCACACAGAAGAGCAATCAGACTTTGTTGATACATTTCTGATTACAGCAGAGTCCACATGTTTTGACTATAATGGTTCTTGCAAGAAGCATGGAAGTCGTGGACACAAATAATTTTGGCACGTGCCAGCCACTGGAATTGGCCACATAACAGAGCAGTGCTAGACCATGGTAGTTGTGGCAGGCAAGCACAGTGCTCTTTATTTAAGCTTGTGAAGGCTGAGAAGGGAGGGTTTAAATCTGTTTTAGGAGTACAAGATTGAATCTGCCCTCAGGGTCTTTTCTTTGTGGAAGAAAACATCAAAAACTTGACTGAAATGAAGCGTACGAGCAGCAGAGTCAGTCTTCAAAAAACAAAAAAGGAAAATGTGACACTTGTATTCTTGCTCTCTTGGAAGTAAGGCCGCCTCATTTACCATTGGAGACAACAGGAAGGAACCTGTCATTGTGTCTGGTAGAGTATGTGAGGGTGAAAGAGTTCTCAGCAATTGCTGTCCACAGCTCTGGCCTGGCAGATCTGGCAGCTGAAGCTCTGAGTCCCTGTGCTGTCGCTGGAAGCAGTAGCCCCATCCTAAATTAATAAAGGACAGTTGTTAGGAACAGCTAGGGGTGGGTTTTCAAGGATAAAGAATGGACGAGCAGCAGAACTGCACTGGAAACCTGCAAAATGATGCGACAGCTGCTGAGTCCTCCCTGGACTAAAGGCAGTGATTATCCTATGGCATGCTCTTCCAGTAAGTGGAAGAGGCCTTCAGGTCAGAGTTGCATTAGATGATTGTGTGGCGGGACAAAAGATAGAGGAGGTTGTCCTCTCCTTCTTGTGAAGCTTACGTGCTGGCTCTGAAGGCATACACTTCAAAAGAGCAAAGTGGCTGGAAACTTCAGAAATACCAACCTGATGCTGTGTGAAGATATTCCTGAAACTCCTTTGCAAGAGCTAATAATTAAATGAAACATCAAGGTTGCCGACATTCCTAATCCCTGAAATGAAGTAAAAAGGGCAAGACAAAGTCTGTTTTGTGCTGGGCTGTCTGATCTGCTGCTGGAAGAGGCGGCTGGGAACCTTTAGTGTGCTGCACTGCTGGGTGTAGCAAGAAGCACTCTGTGAAGAAGGTCCTGGTCAGGTCCCATGGAAGGCTGAAAGTTACATGTCAACTCTGATAGCACAGCAGTTTACAAGCCAAGGGTTTGTAGAGCTTTTGGAACAAGAATTTATTGTGTCTTAGAACAAGTGAGCTATTCTGTAGAGATAAAACACTGAATTAACAATTAGTGACTTCCTGTGTCTTTTACTTGCTTAGGTTTTGTCCTTGTGCGGTTCTGATCGCTTTTGTCAGGGTGAGGGTGTGTGGGGGGAGCATCAACACAGCTTTTTTTTTCCCTCTTTAATAGAGCATCAACACTGCTTTTTACATCTCTGTTAAACTTACGTGAACCAGAACTATGTTCTCTATCTCTTAGGCACTTCTTTAAAATTGCTTGAAAACTGTTGATTTATGATATTGGACTGTCAAAAAGACTCATTCCTCACATTATGTTGACTTCAGTCTCTAGCCAAGGGAACCTCAAGGCTTGCCTGTTTTCCCCAGATCAGTTTAACAGGTTGTTTGAGAGTACAGGGGAGAGACTTGGTAACATTCAGTTGTCTTTCCTTCCCACAGGGATATGCTCCACCGCCAAAAAATGGAATTGAACAGAAGCGACCTGGGCGTCCCTTGAACATAACATCTCTAGTTAGGTTGTCATCAGCAGTGCCAAACCAGATTTCCATTTCCTGGGCTTCTGAAATTGGGAAGGTAAACTGTCTTATTTTGTAGGATGTGTACAGTAGTCTGAATAGTCTCATCAACGTTTCTTCTAACCCACTGCCTGCTATTGCTGGCGAGGCGTACGCAAGGCATAGTGATGTTTAGTGGCTGAACTTGCTGTCGGTGCTAGGAAACAGAGGTAGCTCTAGAAGTGTGGTGGCTTACAGTAACATGTAGAACTTGCATACAGGTTGCTAAGACTTCCATATAGAATTCATGAGTGATGAGATTTATGGCTTTCTTTGATAGCTTTTTGTCACGGTTGCCTTTTGGGGTTGCCTGAAATATGTCAAAGATACCAAAGATACCAAAATCTTTTTGTGGTGTGAATACAAAACAGTTCAGGCACAACAAAAGAGAAAGCTACCTGCTTTTTTTTGTAGCCTGATGGCATAGTAATGTGAACATGAAGTTATGTAGCCAAGTCTTCAACAACATTTTTCTCAGTATCTGGCACTTTCCATTGGAGAAGGCTTTGTAAAATGACCAGATGTGCCAAGGCCCATGGAGTGGGGGTGGAGACATGCATGTGCTTTGAGGTTTTTGTATTTTCTAACCAAATAATACCAAGCAGTTTTACAAAAGCAATTTTTATTTCATAGGAAGAACTGCTTGATGGATATTTCCTTTTTTCTTTTGAGATTACCTTTTTACATGAAAATGGCTTCTCATGAGTTAAAACTGCAGTTACAAGGGAAGTAAAACACACATGGAATTTCCAGCTCAGAAAGCTTTTAGGTGGCAGCTTGAGGAAGTGTCAGGCTGTTACTGTCAATTGCTTCTGAGCTTGATGCATCTTAGAAGTGCTTGGTTGAACCATAGTGGTGTACGTGTGAGTGTAAATGCAGGATATCTGAGCAATGTGTCTGTTGTTAAAAATGAAGCATATTCCTGGAAGTTTGGGTAATTTGAGGGAGAAGCGCAGATATAGGGAATAATGGAGAGCTAATAATGGGTACGAGAGAGAAGACTGAAGTGTCTTTGTAATGCATTTCTAAACTTGGAGAGCTGCTGTGAGAGGAAAAGCATGCTGGGCTTCAGAAGGCAAGAGGTAAAATGAGAGGTGACTGAGATGTGACATGCTGCTTTCTGGGGCCTGTAGATGATCTGATTTATTTATTTAGTTTTAGGAATGCAAAGTCATTAGAATTTAAAAGGAATTAGCCTTCACTTGGCCATGTGACTGCTTAGAAATTCACCTGTGGATTTACTAAGGAAAGAAGGAAAGGTGTGAAGAGTTTCTGAATTCTTCCTAGGTTTAAATAGAGCTGTTGTATAAACTTTCATAAATGAACAAAAATTTTAAAGTAAAAGCAGGAAGTTCATGTTCAACACAGGAGTGAAGGGCAGTGCTGACAGCAATGTGCCTCCTAAAACAGGAGAGAGGAAGGACCTAAGCCGTTACTTCTTGACCAGAGCACAAGACTCTGAAAATCAGTGCAGAGTTGTCTGTGGTCTTGCTCTATTTCACAGTTCCCGTGCTTTCTTCCTGCCTTGTATCTGCCATAATATGATTCCTGTGCAAGGAGATGCATTGGAGGATGTTCCAGCGTTGCCCCCTTGCTCTGGGAGGTAAAGTGAGCTGGTTTAATGTTGGTGCCCTGCTCCAAGTAGAACTTCCATAGCAAGCCATTCATCTTCTCCATGAAACCCTTGGGAGCAGAGTGGAGTGTCAGTGGGCTCACCTGATAAGGGCTTGTTGGCATGTACTCCTCTGACTGACGAGGGCTTTTGAGCAACGGTGGCGTTACTCTCAGAGCTGGTCAGACTTGAGCTTACAGTATGAATTCTGTAGGCAATAAACAGTACAATATGTAGTCATTCTTAGTGGGGAGAGCAAGACATTTGTCTTAGTGGCTTCCTGTGCATTCTGATAACTTTATCTGCTCATCTAAGTAAGAACTGTTTTTTGATATTGCTGGTAAAGTAGGAGCAGGGTGGTAGATGTGCTTAAAATTCTTGTGTGGTACCTGTTAGCAGAGGAGACATAAGACGATGGCTGGCAGGGAGTGGAAATAAGGAATTGCAAGTTGTGTGTGTTATACAGATGAAACCATTATTATTCTGCAGTAGTGGGACTTTCAGATTCTTCTCTTCATTAGTGACCTTGAAGAGAGGAAACCTTGAACAAAGGAAGCTGGCAAGTGGCATGAATTAGGGACCAGCAGAAAATGCTAGGAAGTACATCCAGCCTGGAGGAGTGGGTGTGGTGTGATGAGGCTTGGCTTGAAAGTGGCAAGCTAAAAGTAAAAATAAATTGGTGTGCTGCTTTGTCCTGGTTTCAGCTGGGATTTTCTTCATAGCGTCTGGCATGCTGCTATGTTTTGGCTTTGGGAGATAAACAACGTTGGTAACACACCGATGTTCCGGTTGTTGGCGAGCAGAGCTGCACAGAGCCAAGGACATTTCAGTTTCTCAGCTTCTCCTACTGTCCTGCCAGCGAGGGGGGATGAGAGGGCACAGGATGCTGGGAGGGAACGGAGCTATCCTGAACTGGCCAAAGGGATATTCCATACCGTATGGCATCGTGTGAAAAAGACTGTGAGGAGCTGGCCAGGGGCAGCCACTGCCTGGGGACTGGCTGGGCATCAGTTGGCAGGTGGTGAGCAATTATGTTCTGCATCACTTGTTTTGCAAATATCCGTACATATAGATGTATGTATCTATATATGTACATATATATGATTATCATAACTATTACTATGTTCCTTTTCTCTTCCTTTTCTGTCTTAATAAATGGTTTTTCATCCCAACCCATTAGTTACACTTTTTTTTTTCTGATTCTCTCCTCACTCCCTCTAGGAAGGGTGAGGGAGCAAAAGGCTGTGTGGTGCTGAGCTACCTCTCAGGTTAAAGCACACCATATTTGAAGGTGGTGTGTTTGCACCTGGAACAACCTGCATCTTTTCTTTATAGCAGGTTTGTCTTTCAGCTCTGCATTAATGACAATGGTAAAAGGGAAAAGTTTTGGAGTTGTATGTGAGAAGTTCTTAGAGACTGCATGTTTAAGAAAATGTATCTCCAGTCTAAATCATGTTTTCAAGAAAAAGTCCAGATTGCCTCTTATGTCTGGAGAACAGGTGTTTTATAGTGAAGTTGCAACTGGGATAAAACGATTGACTTGTTCAGCAGAAGAGTATCAGACTTTTTCATAGCATTGAAGTCATCTGCCAGTGCTTTTTCAAGGTATTTACATAACTACCAAGCAAAATATCAGCATGTTTTTGTTCTTACTGTATGCTACAACCAGTGTAATAGTAGCTTGTTATTGCAGCGGAAATACTGTTAAATCAATATTTCATCCGTGTTTACTCTTTTTGTAGAGTTACTCCATGTCTGTGTATCTCGTTCGTCAGCTCACTTCAGCTATGCTTTTGCAGAGGTTAAAAATGAAAGGCATCAGAAACCCTGATCATTCCAGAGCACTGAGTAAGTCAAATGAAATTCCCCGATTGCCCTTCCTGAGGGTGCTTGGTGGCTCTTTAAAACTAGAACTGGTAATACCCAGGAGATTTGCAGCATCTTGAAAAGAAGGCCCAAGCCTAGAATATCAAAGGTTCCTTTTGCTGTTACCGAGGTGTCATGCACTGATTCAGTGTAGGTCCCCAGCCAGCAGGGAGGAGTACCTTGGGATTTCATCTGAAATGTTCTTGTAGGAATGCTGCAAGCACCGTTTACTGTACTGGGCCATGAGGTGCATAGATGTCTCAAACATGCAATCTCTTCACTTGCATGTGCAGCTGATTGTCTTTGTACTTAAATCCCTGGTGATTATTTTACCTCCTTACATGTACTCTTATGTGGCACTTACTATGAGCTAGCTTCCCAGGTGCTCAGTTTTAGATAGCTGGAAACGCAGTGTATGTATTGCAGAACGAAGATCAGCATTTAAAATAGTGGTGTCTGTCTGTAACTTCTTGATTTGTTTTGATAGTTAAGGAAAAACTGACTGCAGATCCTGATAGTGAGATTGCCACGACCAGTCTGCGGGTATCTCTGATGTGTCCTGTAAGTAAGGATTGGTGTTTTCACCTTCAGTGCAGAGTTGGGCTGCTTTTTAAAAAACCTGCTTTAGAAACTTACCTGGCTTCTGTTACATACTGATCTGTTAGCACAGCGTGGGGAGAAGGGTGCATCTGCAAGCACCTGATGACAGCAGCATTCAGCCAACTGTGTTTTAGACTTGTGCATGCCCCATCTGTAATGCCATCAGAATCAAGTTGCTACTTGTGTGTGTGTGTACTGAAGCCTTTAAAAGGAATGATCTTGTATACTGCAACATTGTCTGCATGGACAGGGTGACAGAATAAATAAAGGATACAGTGAGAAACAGAACTTCAGATTTCCTGGTCCTGGTGATCTTGCTTTTGCTGCCACCTGCTGTAAGGGAAAAATAAAGTGATCACCTTGTAACAAAGAAAGGCTGCCTTGGGTTTTCTCTTCCCAGGAAGAAACTGGCCTTGTGTTTGTGACTGGTCTATATGGTATAATGCCATTCTAACATAACTGCAGCTCACAAAAAAACCTTAAAATATTTGGCTAAAAGAAAATAATATAGTAGGTGCTTCAGTAGGTCTTACTAATCAAAATCCTAAAAATAACAGTCGGTCCTTGAAAAATCTGTCAGTTCTAAAGACTTCGAGGACTGCTTTATTGTTCCTTCACGTACACCGTGCTTTGGTGGAGCAGATTTGCATGCAGCAGCAACCTTAGTGTTGGGCACTCTGTAGTGAGAGGAGACAGTTACCCTGCTGGCTGTGACTGATTTCATTGTTAGCCATTGAGGTCTACTTCACTTTTGTCTCTATGACACTCTTTAAATGTATCTCCTGCAGCTGGGAAAAATGAGGCTGACTATCCCATGCCGGGCTGTTACTTGCACACACCTGCAATGTTTTGATGCTGCTCTTTATCTTCAAATGAATGAAAAGAAGCCTACCTGGATCTGTCCTGTCTGTGACAAAAAGGCAGCTTATGAGAGCCTCATCCTGGATGGGTAAGGGACTGGTCTTGCAGATTACAGAACTGCTTCAAATTTTTCATAATGTACTTGATAGCTATTTTGGTGACTTGAGGCTTAGCCATTTCTATTTTCCTTCTTGAAATACATTAGACTGGGAGGAACCATGGGAATCCTTTAGGTTCTCTTCCCGTGTAACGAACTACATAAACTCATCTCCTGACCACATCAGCAAACCTCTGAGCCTCAGCATATCTCTTCTGGAGAAATCCAAATGTGACATCTCTGGGTGTCTCCCCTTTACATGAACCTGTCTCCAAAGCTATTACCTTTAAAATTTAACTCATAAGCTGTGTCAAACTTGGTTCAAAGGATTATGGTTTCTACTTCAGTATGGAAATCAGTGAATTGAAGTAATGTTGGAGTAGAATATGGGTAGGTTGTGGTACTCTGGGTTTTCATGTATGGATGTCTGGGAAGGCTGCAGTTGCAGATCTTCAGGTAAGATAAACCAGAAAGATCAACTGTGGGTTGATGTTGATCACAGTTAGCTTTTCAGCTGTCTCCTTTTCGCTTAGCAAAAGCCTGGAATAAAAGAAAATCAGAACCACTTAATGTTATTTTTTCAGACTGTTTATGGAAATCCTTAATGAATGTTCAGATGTGGATGAGATTAAATTCCAAGAAGATGGTTCCTGGTGCCCCATGAGGCCTAAAAAAGATGCTGTGAAAGTCTCAAGTCCACAGTGCACCAAAATAGAAAGTGAGTACATCTTGGATACTGGCTGCAAGCCATCCGAAAGGCTTCCCACCTTGGAGACTTGGTAGTGGCTGGGATAATGGGTATGGTTGTTTTGTAGGAGGTGTGCTTAGTACTTCTGACCTGTTCACTTAAACTAAAAAGAAAGGGTTGTATCCCTAGAAGTGTGCCTCTGTGGGTTTTGCCTTTGTTCTTTATAACAGCACTTACATTGCTCCTGTTTTAGGTCCTTAAACTGGTAAGTGAAGATTAAAGCTTGTGCTCATTATTCTCAGTGTAACACAGAATACTACTAGTAAAATTGTTCCTGGGTCATGATGGCCTCCTGTAGTGGTCTAGAAGGTGAGCTAACACAGGATTTGAGGTACTGGATCTGTTGCAGATGGAAACTGCTGATGTGGACAGCCTTTTTAAAAAAAAAAAAAAAAAGAAAACGTGACATTTTATTTTTCTGGTTTAGGTTCCAGTGTTGTTAGCAAGCCATGTTCTGTGACAGTGACCAACGAGGTGAGCAAGAAGAAAGTTGATGTTATTGACTTGACAATAGAAAGCTCTTCTGATGAAGAGGAAGATCCTCCTGCCAAAAGGAAGAGCATATTCATGTCTGAAACACAAGGAAGCCCAACCAAAGGGTTCGTTAATTTTAAAGTTAGTTGTTATTCTGTAATGCCTCAGATAAACTGATGTGTAGAAATACGGACCTGTGGTCTCTCTGCGGGATCCAGCTCTATACTTCCAGAGAATTTCTAGGCCTCTCTTTGCAGAAGGTTATATTGTTACAGTACCTCTGTATAGGCAAAACCCTATTAAATCTATTAAATAGATTTGTGTCTCACAAAAGACTTGCACTCTTGCTGTGTTTGCAGGGATGTTTTCCATAGAAAAGGAAATCGATTAAGCTAATATACTGGATTCTTTGTAGAAATCAGATCTTCCCAACTGCAGGAGCTTTGTGCATTCTTGCTGAGTTAGTGTCATCTTAAAGGTTTCCGTCACTGTCTTATACCCTTTATCATTTGCTCTGGTGCCCAGGAAACAAGGCTGTATTGCATGTTTTCTCCATCCTGTCAGTCTTGGAAGGGAGACACTTTCTTGTTTTGAACCAAGACAGTAAGTTCATCTCCCTGCTAAAATCTGGAATGTCTTGGGCATGTTTGATGGCCTTGGTTAGCACAGCCAACAGCTTCCAAGCGCCCTGTCAGCTCCTGCATCTTTGTAGTTGTCTGACTTCCCTGCTGCTATGCTGTTGTGCCTTCTCCTGTCTGTCCCAATCTGTGCAACTCACCTGTGGCCACTGTGGTTTCCATAAAGTTCTTGCTCCTAGCCTGTAGGACACAGGAGAGCTGTAGGGTGCACAGCCAGCAAAGCAGGGAGGAGAGGGCATTGTTTAGGCTTACCAGCACTCACTGCTTCTCAAGGCAATTTCAAGTGTCAGCATTGTTTGCTTGCTGGTTAGTCCTGCTGTGTGCATGAGGTGTGTGTCTATCTCTCAGCATAGTGGCTTGACTTTTACTAAAATAATAGTAATCAAACCAAAACCCTTCTGTTCTGCCATCTTTTGAAGTGATCAGCAGGTGTACTGTGTGTCTAGTCCACAGGAATGTGTTGTCCTTGGCATGCAAATAGTTGATCAACAGTGATACTGAAACACTGTTGCTTGCTGTGAGTACTGTGGAGGAGTCCTTCTGCAAGAGACTTTCTCTTACTTTGGTAGCAAAAAATAGCTACAAATACATCTCTTAGGGAAGTTTCAGAAGGTGCCATGAGGTCTTTCCACTGTCCTGTGTTTGTCTAGGATGACAGCCTGCAATCATAATTGTCGGACTGAGTTCTCTTGTTTATTTTTCAGTGTATTTTCCTTACTGTTTGGTTATGGGAATAGCATGTTGTCCTTCTTCAAACCAAAGTCTAAGCCAGGCTTTTGGAGAATAGCTCTTCTCCTCTGAAGAACGCTGCCCAAATGCTAGTTCTGGCAGAACTCTGGGGTGGCCTCCTGTTGGCAGGAAAAAAATAGGCTGAAGTTCAGGAGGTGCTTGGGAAGGCAGGGCCTGAAATCCAAACTTCTGAAACCAAAAGTAGCGTAACTGGACAACAGAGCTGTCTGCGGAGAAAGACATGAGTGAATAACTCACGGCAGGTGGGCTGGAAGGGAGGGACACAGAACAAAAAACTTTTTTTTTTTTTTACCTGACTGGAAGTTGAGGAAACACTTCATGCATGTGGTACGATGCCTGTGGTGTTGTCTTTGACAGTGCTGCAAAACACCAGGTGGGGATACAGAAGGGTTTTATGATGGGCTGTGTGTTCCTGGAGAGCTGAACTTAGCTTGGGTTTGGCTGTTGGTAAAGACGGGTTTGATACTTACCTCCTGTCTTGGAAATGTGTGCTCCAGGGGCTGAACAACCATCAGCTGCATCCTTGGCATGGCAGGTTAGCGCTGAGGAGCAGAGGACAGAACAGAGTGCCCTCCTCCTGGCTTAGGCTACCCTCATCCCTCGCAGGGTGCTCTGCAGATGCAGATAGCCGTTTCTGATCCTGAATGGACTCTTCTGAATGACTGCAGCACTGTACTTCATTATAATGCTGACTTGCTCTTATGTCACAGCTGCTGTTGGGAGCCAAGATACGATCATGTTATTATGAAGACTGTTAAGAAAGAGGAAATTAGAGTGGAATACTGTGTAGTGAGTAGCCACTCTATAGCTGTGCTGTAACATAGTGACTATGTGAAAGAGAATGGTGCATAATTTCTCTTCTGTAACTAATGACCAGGTTGTTTGTTTGTAACATCCCATGCCTTTAAAACAGGGTTCTCATGTATCAGCCATCCTCTGGCAGAGTGCCCAGCGTGACAACGGTTGATACTGCTGCTATTCCTCCCTCGTTAACAGACTACCCAGTGCCATTCCATCATCCACCAATATCCAGTATTTCCTCAGACTTGCCAGGTAGGTGACGGTTATTTTTAATGTGTATTCTGACAGCCTTAGTAATTTGTGGGCTGGGTAAAAATTGGAGACTAACTTTTTAAAGTGGGGCAAGATTGTATGTAGCATTGCACTGATGGGATGTCTAGACAAGTCTAGTACAAGCTGTCTTCCCAGTTTCAGATTGCACTTCCAGCAGTGATGTGAAAAACCTCGCTTCTGGGGTACACCCTCAAAATGGCACTGTCAACAGCAGCCAGGAACGCTTCTTGCTATATTCAGTTAGACTGTGTGTAAACATCCGATTTTTACTTGTCATAGACGTGAGGGAGAGTAGCCGCTCGATTAAGGTTTAGAAGTATAGTGGCACTCACTCGTCCCAGTCCTGAATGTAGAGATTTCTGCTAGCTGATTCTAATGGTGCTCTGTCTAGACTGTATGAAAAAGGTTAAGGTGAGCTACAATATGTAAGCTGACCTCTATTGACTTTCTTTACCTAGACATACCCTAAATGCCTATGATGTATTCTTCAACACTGCTGCTAAATATCAGACAAAAGGTGGGGATACTGATTGTTTTCTATCCTGGCTCCTTGAAAAGAACGTTGCGTACAGGGATTCTGGGGGTTCTCTTTGCTGGCTGTAGTGAACCTAGAGCCCAGGAAATGGTGACTTGTGACAGCAGGTGTCACGTGGGCCTCCTGTACTTCCCTTGCCCTGCTCCATTGCCTGTCTCCATTTCTCCCCTGCACCATCTCTGGGTTTTTTCCTCTTCTTTCAGCACCAGTTTGGCAATGGGATGGATATCATTCCCCTTGTTTCTTTGTCCATTTTGGTTGCCTTACTGCTCCCTCCCTCCACTTCTCCCTTGTTAAGAAATCCATCGTCTTTCCAAATTGGAAAGGAGACTCAGTTGAGAGAGTGGAAGTCTAGTACTATTTTGTTCACCTCTATCAACTGAAGTTCTAGAATACACGTGAACAAAAATTTGTGAATTCTATAAAGGCAGCTGATCTTAAATCTCCTGCAATTTTTCTCTCTAATTTCCTCTAATAGAGGAGAGGAGGAGAGATGCTGCTGACCAGAATACATCTGGAGGGTAATGGGAGAGGGAGGGAGGGAGCTTACCATTCCTTTCTGTTGGCATAGCAAACACAAGGCCAAGATTTTGAAACAAAACCAAAAAAGGCTGTGATTTCTCATTGGTTTTATGTTTTTAAACATCTTGCCCTAAACGCTTACACACTAATGGTGTACAAGATGGGAGCTAGTTGTCACTGCTCGTAGAGGATATACCTTGAACTACTTGTAGTTTCCTCTTCTTCGTTCCTTTTATTTGTCTAGACACAAAACGGGGATGATATTAGAAATGTTTCCTTATTGGCTGCCCATGGGTGGAGGAAGAGACCTGCTGCTTGTTTTTGGACTTGTGCATGTTGTGACTTTACTTCATTCCAGCATCTTTAATGTGATGACACTCTTCATGTCCCAGTTTGGCCAAGTCAGGTACAATATGCAGTGAAACATGCATTATGAACCAACAGCTCCAAATGGCAACCTCCATCTAAGCAACCACATTGAACCACCCTGCAATATCCAGTGAATAATCGTCATTGTCATCCTCATTCTTAAAAAGAGCCACTTGTATTAGAAAGCGTGTTTTGCTGCTGCCTGAAGTCGTTAAGAGTGGTGTCACAGTGGTATAATTCATTTAGAAACTGTATATCAATTGCAAAATCTGTTCTACAACAACAGCAGAAAAGTTCCTTAAACTTTTTGTGTACGAAGAGAAGAAAGACATGTCAGCTTATTATCCCTCTCTTCTTTCTAGGTCTGGATTTTCTTTCACTAATCCCAGTTGATTCACAGGTATGTTTCTGAACTGCTGTGAACTTAATTTTCAAGTCTGTTTTTTGTGAAATACTGCTTGAGTAACTGTCAGGATGTTGTCATCCATATCATGTTTGCAGTCCACTTGCTTAGCCCTAACCACAGACTAGGAAAATACATTGTCCTAACAAGAGCTGGTAATGAGGAAAAGTGCACTAAAGGAGAATTCAGTTTAACTTCACTATAAATCCAAGCACACCGAACTGTTGCTAGTTTGCTTTTGTGTTACTAAAGCAGATACCTGCACAGTGCTGTCATGAATACAGCTATCATGTATGTCATGCTCGTAGTTCACACTGCAGGCCACGTTAACCTCTGTGAAAATACTTCACTGCTGTTTCTGTTGGTTTTGATATTAGCTGTAGGTTGAGTTTTAAAGTCTGCATCCTTACCAGTTCGAAGGGCACATTACTGAACACTTTTACAAAACTGGGTGATGATACAAAAACTGGGAGGAGTGCCTGACACGCCAGAAGGGTGCGCTGCCATCCAGCGAGACCTAGACAGGCTGGAGAGTTGGGCAGGGAGAAACTTAATGAAATTTAACAAGGGCAAGTTAAATCTGGGCAGGAGTAACCCCAGGAAGCAGGATAAGTTGGGTACTGACCTGTTGGAGAGCAGCGTAGGGAAAAGGGACCTGGGGGTCCTGGTGGACAGCAGGATGATCATGAGCCAGCACTGTGCCCTCGTGGCCAAGAAGGCCAATGGCATCCTGGGGTGTATTAGAAGGGGTGTGGTTAGTAGGCCGAGAGAGATTCTCCTCCCCCTCTACTCTGCCCTGGTGAGACCGCATCTGGAGTATTGTGTCCAGTTCTGGGCCCCTCAGTTCAAGAAGGACAGGGAACTGCTGGAGAGGGTCCAGCGCAGAGCCACCAAGATGATGAAGGGAGTGGAGCATCTCCCTTATGAGGAAAGGCTGAGGGAGCTGGGTCTCTTCAGCTTGGAGAAGAGGAGACTGAGGGGTGACCTCATTAATGTTTATAAATATGTAAAGGGTGGGTGTCAGGAGGATGGAGCCAGGCTCTTCACTGTGACATCCAGTGACAGGACAAGGGGCAATGGGTGCAAGCTGGAACATAGGAGGTTCCGCTTAAACATGCGGAGAAATTTCTTCACGGTGAGGGTGACAGAGCACTGGAACAGGCTGCCCAGAGAGGTTGTGGAGTCTCCTTCTCTGGAGACATTCAAAACCCGCCTGGACGCGTTCCTGTGCGATCTGATCTAGGTGTTCCTGCTTCGTCAGGGGGATTGGACTAGATGATCTTTCGAGGTCCCTTCCAATCTCTAACATTCTGTGATTCTGTGATACAAGTCCCTCTGTGTAACATTTAGAACCCCATTGGCTTTGGATTATATGGAAATTTTGTAGGTCAAATGTAACTAGTTGGTGCTTTTCCTTTCCTGGAAAGAAATTTTACAGTTAGAGAAATGATTCTTAGTGTAACTAGATTCTTACACAGATGGACTACAGCCTTCAGGAAGAGAATACTGTCTCTGTGACTAAGGTAGTACGAGACCTGGAGTCTCGTTAGAGCAAAGTAGAAGAAGCAAATCACCTCCCTTGCGCTGCTGGCCTTCTTTCAATGGAGCCCATGACATGAGTGGCTTTTCTGGGCTGCAGATGCACACTGCTGGCTTGTATCTAGTTTTTCATCTGCCAGTATCCCCAAGTTCTTCTCTACAGGCCTGCTCTCAAGCCATTCTCTGCCCACCCCATATTTTGTACTTGGAATTTCTCTGATCCAGGTACAACACCTTGCCCTTGGCCTTGTTGAACCTCATCAGGTTCTTGTGGGCCCACTTTTCCAGCCTGTCCAGGTCCCTCTGGATGGCATCCCTTCCTTCAGGGGTATCAACTGCACCACTCAGCTTGGTGTCATCAGCAAACTTGCTGAGGGTGCGCTTAGTCCCATTATCCATGTCATTAATTGAAATATTAAGTAGCGTTGGTCCTAGTATGGACCCCTGGGGGACGCTATTAGTTACAGGTTTCTGCTTGGGCACTGTGGTGGGGGGGTCCTGTGGTCATGATGGTGTTTCCTAATGTGTCAGTAAATGCTCAGGGTAACCAGTTAGAAAGAGAAAACATTGGATGGGATGAAGAAGAAGGGATTGTGACTACCGCCTCTCCTTGCTTACTTGCTGTTTTGCAGAACTCTGGTTCTTGCTCTGCATGCGATAGTCAGGTTCTGCTAGTAACTTGTTTTGTGCTTGTTGTAGGGAAGATGTATGCTCTGAAGATACATTTCCCTTGTGCAGTTAGTCTCTTCATTCTTCATTGTTTGTTTCAAGCAGTACTGTCCTCCTATGTTTTTGGATAGTCTCACCTCAACCTTAACAAGCAGCACGCCTGGCAGCATCATCACATCGACAAGTCACCACGAGAGCAGCACGCACGTTAGCTCCTCCAGCAGGAGTGAGACCGGAGTTATAACCAGCAGTGGAGGCAGTGCTCCGGACATCATCTCGCTGGACTGAAACAAGAGGCAGCACTGGAACTCCAGGAGAAATTGCACAGAGGTGCTGCTTGTATCTCTGGACCTTCAGCATCTCGAAAGTTACTCTGATATTTATTGAAAGGATTTGCTTTCTGGAAAATGGAGTAAATTCATCTACACTAGGAACAGAAGTGATAGGTTTTTTTTTCTTGCTCATTAAATAGCTGGTATAGAAGATGCCTCTTCAGAACATGCTTTTACGTTTCTTACTTGTTCTGGGGAAACTGACTTGTTGTTGTTGGATGGATTTTTGTTGTAAAACACAGCAATAATGTAAAAATATTTTTTTTTAATTAAAAAAGGCACTTAACCACTCTAGAACAACAACAACGGTGCAGAATTGTATGCATTGGTGATTTTTTTTTTTTTTTTTTGTATTTTCTCTGGGGCCTGTAATAAACTTCATGTAAGATGATGAAGCTTTGTGAAATAGCCATGACGTGTTTTATATCTCCTGATCCCCACTCTTCCTTTACCTGGTAGAGGAAGCCTCAGTAAGTGGGGTTAGTTTTTATTTGGATTTCATGTTGTCTGCAAATGTAACTCCTAACTGTGACTTCTTCCTCTTAATGTTTTCTAGCTGGGGAGGCAAACTATCTATGCAAACCTTGCATTATACACCTCTGTGTGCTGCCATGTCAGAGCCAAACAATCCACTGTTTAGACACGGGTGAGTTTCTGACTGGATGACTTCAGGAGATGACAGAAAACTTTTCAGCTCTTTGAAGTCCTTGGTGCCCTTTTTTGCCACTACCAGCCCTGTCCTTACATGCCTGCTATGGAATCCATAAAGAGGGACTAGTTTATCCAGCGCAGAATTGTCTTGCCCACAGCTTTGCCACATCAGTAACTGCTGTGTTCTGCTTGGGCATAGTGCAGCCTGACTTGCCATGGTGGAACTGCTTTCTTCTGGAACAAAACAGCTGTAGCTGCATACTGCTTCCACTGAGCTGGAGCTATAGGGCTTAATCATGCTTTGTCCCACAGTAGAAATGCCATGATTAGAAGGTCTTGTAATCAGAAATAACATCTTTTAGTACTTTGAATCTGCTGCTTTTTCAGCATATGCAGTATCCCCGTACATGTATCTCATAACGTGGGCAGTACTACATGTGGAAGAGGTCACAGACCAGAAAAATCATTTCCATAGATCTCGAATGGTATTGTCTATATTCGTTGACATAGTTGACAAGTTTTCCAGGTGTTGGGTTTCTGTTGAGTAATTGTATTTGAGATTACTCTTTCCCTAGTTACCAGCATTCATTTTTACCTAATCTTCTTTCATATGGTTTTATTTCTTTAGTCAAGTGTCTGGTGCTTTTTGCCTTCCAGTACTGGTACAGTATTTGAACTAAGTATATGGAGAAGAAATACTGAAGGAGGATGTGTGGTGAGGCGCTGGCACAGACTGCCCAGAGAAATTGGGGATGCCCCATCCGTGGCTGTGTTCAAGGCCAGGTTGGGTGGGTTCCTGGGCAGTTTGATCCAGTGAGCTAGTGGCTGGCAGCCCTGTCCACGGCAGGGGGGTTGGAACCAGATGATCTCTGAGGTCCCTTCCAACCCAAGCCATTCTGTGATTATATGCATTGTACCTCTTGTCTGCCTGTACTCTCATCTTTAATGCTGCATTACTGTTCTTTGTTGCCTTTTTTTGTATTACCTTTCACACCAATCTTCAATTCACCTACTGGTCTTAATATTACATCCATTTTCTTCTCCTTATCTGTTAGATTTTTTGTACTTCTCTTTGTACCAGTGAGCATGATTTCTTTTCAGTGAAGCCATGAAGTTTTTTCCTAACGGCCTGCAGCTGATGAGTGCTCTCTGCATCACAATTGCACAGTAACTTGGAGTGGTGAGAGTTTTGAGAGCTATGAATAAACTGTTTTAAATTTAAATTTGTTACTGAGTATGCTGTTTGTACTGTTAATCACAAACTGAAGTGTGACACAGGCAATTGCTGGACTGGCTAAAGGAGTGTGAACATCTCACATGTAAGTTAGAAACGCTGAAAGGTGTGGGTGGGTGAATACCACTTCTAGGACATCTGCTCTAAAACATTCATCGTCATATCAAATGGGGCTAGAATTTGGTTAAGCAAGCAACTGTGCCCTGTTAGCAGTTACTTACCAAGGCTGGGGGAGGGCTGAGCTCTCTAGTCAGTTTGGGTAGGACTTCTGCAGCTGCCTTTACTTAAAAAAACAAACAAACAACAACTTCTAAACCTATGATGGAAATGTTAAATGCGAGCTTAAGGGATTTGAGCCCTGCTTGGTTAGGAGAGAGCTAAATTGTCAAGGCCAAGTGTAGGTGAACAATGAGTTTTTCTACTGTGTTGATGTATACACAGTAATTACTAGGCTTTAGTAATGCCTAACTCTTTTATTATGGAGGCTATGTATTAATGAGCTGGAGGGCTATGGTACAGTCACCCATTTGACAGTTTTTTTTTTTTCCACAAGACAACAATTTACTTAAGTAGCGGTGGGTGGAGAAAGGACTGGGAGTCATGGCTTAAAGCCTGTACCATCCCTGGGGGTGCTCAGGGCGAGGCTGGGTGGGCCCCGGGCAGCCTGATCTGGGGGGTGGCAGCCAGCCCATGGCAGGGGGTGGGGCTGGGTAACTCTAAGGTCCCTTGCAGCCCAACCCAACCATTCTGTGATTCCGTGATTCCAGGTGTGCTCCCTGGAAGGCTCTAACACCTGTCCATTGTCTCTAGATGAATTTTTGCTTTACTTTTTGAGACTGAAGTTAAAATGCATCAGACTATCTATCCAAGTGCTGTGAACAGGAGCAAATCTTGCAGAAAAGGTTAAATGACTCCTTATTTCTTTGTTTCTGCTATCTAATTATTGCTTGGTTGGACTGTATCAAAAATATCTTCAGCTTCAGTAGAACAGCTGATGAGACTAGCATGAAGCACCTCTTCTTGCATGGATACCCAGCATACAAACAAAGCCATGCTGCAAGAGGGAGCCCTTTTTTTTTTTTTTTTCCCCCATGCGTATGCTGCATCTTCTGAAAGATTAATGAGATTCCTTAAGAGAGCTAGCTGCTAAAGTAAGTCACAGAAAAGGTATACCTGTACACCTGAAGACTTTCAGCTCAAGCTCATTTATAAACTTCCTCCTTCCATAAAGCCATCCAAAAAATCGTAAGCCATGTTGGCAGGACTTTTGCAAACACACAGCACCGACCGTGGGAGGTTCTGCACCTGTCCAGCAACAAGAATTCAGGCATTTCCATTTTCCATATCTGCCTATAAATCTAGGCTTTGGATGCTGGAAAGCTTACCTGACACTGCAAGCCTTTCCCTATCAGTCTTCAAGAGCACAGAGGATTCTGGTTTGGAAATGAAAGAACACATCTTCTGTCTGAGAGGACAAAAATGGACAGTTCAGCTGGAATTTCTGCAAAAGGAACTAGGAGTGCCTTCCTTCCTAGATTAGAAAAAAAATTAAGGATTAGCCAAACTGGAAAGAACATCATTCAGAGTACAACTTCTTTTTTTAACGTGTATTTTTGCTACAGGCGACAGTGATCACAGACAAGATACAGGCAACAACAATGCCATAAACTAAATTAGTACATTATTTTTTTTTTTTAGTAGGCATTTAGTAGGCAATTATGCCATAAGCATTACATGTTAAGACCATCCACATATTCAATGTGGTATTTTAAAAACTTTCCTTCATGGTTTTATGAGGAAATAGTCTCAGGACAGAACTGGGCAGCATGTCACACAACATGAAACAGATGTGGTTACAACTTAATCTGGGAAGCTATTTAGAGGTGGAACATCCTCCTGCAAGCCTTTGCACTTCCATGTTTCAGCCACAGCTTGCCACATTTTCATCATAAGGATCTCCAGGCAAAATCTGCCAGTGATTAAAGGTGTGCTGTAGAACAGCCTGGCCAGTGGTGTTGGATCTCCAGTCAGTGGTTAAACCTAAGAGGAAGGGAAAGCAAAAGAAAAAAGAAAGGGATGATTCAGCAATAGAAAAGTTATGGTTTATTGTGAATTTCTGCATAGACACAACCCTAAAAACACTCAGAACATGAATAAGGTAGTGTTAGGAACATGCTACTTTCTTTCAAGCAGGTAAAAATGAGATTAGCTCTGCAGAGCTGCGGGAAGACCTGTTGTGACCAATAAATGGCAACAGAATGGCACGTAAAAGTCAATTTACATGATAGAAAAGCATACGGGAAAATGACATTTAACTTGTAATGGGGCCTGAACTGATCACTACCACTCAGTTTGAAATCCTGGTATTACAGGGAGCAGTACAAAAATGTTCATGTTCAGGAGCAGTCAAAAAGGGAAGTCAAATGCAAATCTGTTAGACAAGGCACACAAGTACTGTGTGCAGCTGTGGTTCCTTTATTACTACAGCAGTTACTGCAGAACTGGGAGAAGATTCAGAGAAGGGGAATACAAAGGACCAAAGCCCTGAGCTGGCTTCCATGCAAAGATGCAAGCTAAGACTCTTTAAAACAGAAAGCAGCAATCCAGGAGGAAAAATACAACAGAGGGCTACCAATTGAACTACATCCACACTGTGCATAAAGATCAATTGCTCATGCTCATTCCTGATACAGAGGAACCATCAGTTGCTAGATTGAAGAGACACAGAAGGAGGCAGTTCTTCACACAAATCTGTGGAACTCCTTGCTGGTGCTGTGGATGCTGCTGTTTTACACTGGGGGAAGACTAAGTTCATGCAGAAATCCATAGAGCGTTTGTGAATGGATACAGGAACCACTACTACCCCAGGAAGCCCAGAGGCACTGGGCACAAATTGAAACACAGGAGGCTCTCCCTGAAAATGAGGAAGCACTTCTGTGCTGTGCAGGTTCCAAAGCATTGCCACAGGGTACCAGAGAGGTTGTGGAGTCTCTTCCTTCTCAGAAATAGTGCAGCCAGCAAGGCAGGGAGGGGATCGTCCTCCTGCACTGGGTACTGGTGGGGTGCGCCAGGGGAGGTTCAGGTTGGATGTGAGGAAAAACTTCTCTGAGAGAGTGGTCAGGCACTGGGACAGGCTGCCCAGGGAGGTTTCTAGGGAAACTTTGGGAAGGGAAAAAAAAAAAAAAAAACTCAAAATCCAGCCACAGAAATACATGTGTAATTTTTTCTTTCAAGAAGTTAAATTGCCAGTTTAGACTTCAAGCATCTCTTACTTCATAGGGATTATTTTAGCAGTTATGACAGATGTACTTTGGCAAAGAAACTCCCCCTAAAATAACCCATGACATTTCTTACCATTTTTTTTGTGTGAGAAGATCCAAGCATGCCCCATGAAACTGGTAAACTTTCTGTGAAAATGTTTCTGTTGAACATTTTTAAAACTGGGAGACAGGAAGAGGGGGCAGAAACCACATGACCAGAACAATGTCTCTGCACCACACTGAAAAGTTGTTTTTGGTGGCAACACAAGACAGGCCAAATATTATTTTAAAGGTTGAGACTGATGAGAACATGTAAAGACATTTAAGATGTTCAGGCTTGAACTCCATCCTTCTCTTAAAAATTCAATCCAATACCAAGTTTTCCTGTCTGCTGCCTCTGATGACAACTTCTTTCACCCAACTTGCTTTAGAAGAAGACTTTAATTTGAAATAATGAGAACAGAGCCACTTAAACACGGGTCTTAACTTCCAGATGCCACGCATTCTTTTGGCACCCTCTGCTGGCACAAAAGCCCAGCCGAGTAAGCTGCCAGAAAAAAAAAGGAGTCAACAATTTCAACCAATGTACTGAAGATGTGAAGAGACAACAGGAAGAAACTCAGAGCTAATAAAACAGGAATTCCTTAGTCTGATTTATCTTGCAGTGTTTTGTTACTCAAAAA